>JASDQU010102107.1:101661-119549 GCA_032191745.1 Picea mariana | reverse complement strand
TCTTTTAATGATTTTTTTTTGTTTTGTTTTTCAAAGATATATATTTGAGTGGGGTGACACTGAAAATTATGATATTTTAACATATTTTTTTCAGACCTCAGCAGAAATTTTTTAGAAGTGTCATTTATTAAGATTCAGAGATGTTTCATTTACAGAACCAACTTACTAAGGCAGGGAGACATCTTCTGAGTCATTCCCTTAAGGAATAGGGACAGCGTAAAGAGATAATGGATGATTCCAACAAGCTTATGTTAGAGATTGAAATCAATTAACTTCTTTCAAATGACAAACTTTTGCCAATCACAGATGTAAATTTCAGAAGTATACAATTGATGTTTATACAATTTTCTTAGCAGTTATTTCAAAGAAGGAATTTTTTGTTTTCTTTGTCCGAATAGCTCAGTATATAGGTATGTGTATTTCCAAAAACAAAAGCTAATAAACTCAAAGGAGAAATAAAAAACAAAAAGAAAAATAAAAGAAAACAAAAAGAAAAATATGTACACAATGTACAAGGGTTTTCATCAAGCAAAGTATCTTTTCAGGGCTGGGCCATTCACCGGATAGGTGTCAGGCTACCCCTCTAGATTCTGCAATCGGAAAGAACTAGGACCTAACTTCTCAACAATTAAAAATGGTCCAAGCCATAAGTTTTGAAATTTCGTGTTCTCTCCCTTTCCCTCATGTGGTTTATCCCATTTCAAGACGATATCACCTACTATGAAGTTCCTTTCATAAGAAGAGTTAGAATCGAACCATCTTTTAACCAATAATTGATGCTGATCTAACTTATGCTTAACTTGGGCTCTTACCTCTTCTAGCTTCATCAAAATGTTAATTCGGTTTTCCAAGGGGGGGCAGTCTTCTTCTTGAATTTTTTGCGATAACTGAAGTGAAGGAAGAATAATGTGTGGTGGCAGAATTGCTTCTCTGCCATAAACGAGAAAAAAGGGGGAGTTACCTACAACAGCTTTTGGCGTTACCCTATCGTCCCACAGAGCGTTTAACAGTGCATTGTGCCAATTTTTGTGACTTTCAACCACCGTTCTCTTGATGATTTTAATCAAGTTCTTATTTGCTAATTCTGCCAATCCATTGCCCTAAGGGTAATAGCTAGCAAAATATTTCAATTTGATTCCTTTTTCGAAAGGGAACTCGCTCATCTCAAGAGAGGAAAAGTAAGAAGCGCTATCGAATACTAAACAATCAGGGATACCAAAACAAGTGATAATATTCGAATTTAGAAAGACAATTACCTGACTGCTGTTGACAGTTCTTAACACGGTAGCTTCAGACCACCAGGTAAAATAATCTGTGGTTGTTATGATGAACATATGTTGTTGTGAGGATGGGGGGTTGATTGGACCTATGATGTCAAGGCCCCACTACTGAAAAGGAGAGTATACTGAAACAAGCTGCAAAGGAAAGGCTGGTTTTTGTAACCGCCCTAATGATTTTTGACAAATGGTACACTTATGACACAAGGCATGGGTGTCTCTAAAAATCATGGGCCAGTAATAACCAGCTCTTAAAACCTTATGGGCAGTGGTGTCACCACCAAAATGACCACCAGCTTTTCCTGCATGCAACTCTAGCAAGACTTTTTCTGCTTCGTCTTTCTCAAGACAGCGCATCAGTGCGCCGTCAAAAATTTGACGAAATAGGATACCACTAACCAAATGAAAGGAGGCAGAATTTAATCTCAACGCTCTTCTTTTAGTGGGGTCCAGGTGATGGGGTGCTGACCCATGTTAAAGAAAAAATCTTATATCGTCATACCAAGGACTGACAGAGTTTTGTGCACAATAGATTTCATTCTGATCGTGTTGTCCTAGGTTTGACGTATCACTTTCTTCTTGTCGTCCTGCTGTTGAATCAATGACTAAATTGCATAACCCTTGTCCTCTTACTATCTGAGTTGGGGTGATATCTAAGTCTTACTCCGGCAAGGAGGTGACCCAGTTAGCCCTCTTTTCTCCCAGTTCCTTCTGCACTAATAGGTTCCTGACGGCTAGGTAAGGGACAATGACTTTTGTCCTTGACTTCAAAAGATAGGACCGGAAGTGCTTGACTGCTTTAAAAATAGCGTAGGCTTGCTGATATACCACTGGGTAATTGAGTTTAATGCCTTTGAAAGAAAATCTCATAAAGGCAATGGGTACTTCATTATTCTCGGCGTTCTTTTGGGTTAGGACGACGGCATAGGAACGGTCAGAAGAAAAAGTGTAGAGTGTAAAGTCTTGAGAAAAGTCGGGGCTCATGAGAGACGAAGCGTCTATTATGGCCTTCTTTATTGCATTAAAAGCTTGATTTTCTAGGGGTACCCAATGATATTGGGTGTCTTTCTTAATTAAATTTTGTAAAGGTCTGACCATTTCGGAGAAACTGGGGATGAATCTCCTCACGAAGTTAATCTGGCCTAAGAAAGACTGCATAGATTTTTTGGATGTAGGCGGGGGAAGTTTCGCAATGACTTGCGTCCTTTCGGGATCAATAATCATCCCTTCGCTTGACACAATAAATCCTAAGAGTTTACCCTGTTCTACTGCAAAAATAGATTTTTTAGGATTCAAGGAGATGTCATATTTACGACATCGCTGTAGAACAGCTCGTAAGTGAGCTAGATGATCGATTTTGTTTTTAGAGAATACAGTAACATCATCTAAGTAAACTACGATGGTCTAATTGATTAAGCCTCGGAAAGTGATGTCCATCGCTCTCTGGAAAGTGGCACCAGCATTAATCAATCCAAAGGGCATCTTTCGATAAGCGTAGGTGCCCCAAGGGGTGCAGAAGGTAGTTTTAAGTTGGTCTGGTGGAGACATTAGGACTTGGTTGTACCCCAAGAAACCATCCAGTAAGGATAGCCTCTCAGAACCAGATACCCATTGAAGGATCTGTTCCATGGGTGGGACAGGATAGCTGTCTTTATCAGACGCTCTATTAAGGTTTCGAAAATCGACGTAGAGTTGGATTTCCCCACTTTTCTTCCGGACAGGGACAAGGTTAGAAACCCATTGAGTGTGCCTAAAAGGAAAAATTATCTTAGCATTTAGGAGCTTATTCAATTCTTTTTTAACGGTCGGTTTGAGCTTAGGGTGCATTTTTCTCAATTTTTGTTGGAAGGGTAAGGTTTGGGGTTTCATAGGAATGACATGTTGTATGATGTTAGGGTCGAAAGTTTTAAGGTCATCATATGTCCATGCAAAGACATCTTTAAATTCTTTGAACAATTTAATAAATGCAGCTTTTTCTTGTTCAGAACATCCTACCCCTAGATTAATGCACTGCGAATCGTCCTTAGTTCCTAAGTTTACTTTTTCATATGATAATGAGGAACTGTTGGTTTTACAGTTGATCGACTTTTTAAATTTATCTTGAAGATCGTAAAATTTATCTAATCTAACTAAAAATTTAGGGATCAAATTTACCATGTCCGATGAAGATTCGGGAGTTCTTGGATCTGGTATTACTGTGAAATCACGCAAATTGTCGTCGTGCATGCGTTCGTCTATCACCATGCCTTGAAAAGTTTCTTCCATATGCATAAAGTTAATAATCTGCTAATCGTCGTCAAAGACTCTCCAGTTCGTGATGTTGTCGGGAACAGATGGTCGGAACAAGAGTTCGATAGAGAATGCATCCGGGGATAAGCCTTCTGCAGGAAAGAGTTTAGAAGCTACATTAGCTAATAGATCTGCTTCAGCATTATGTGATCTAGGAATAGAATTTATATTGAAAGCAGAAAACTTATTCATTAAATTCCATACCTCGGATTGGTAGCTTTTAAGATGCGGAGACAGATAGTGAATAGAATCTCTTACCTGTCTAACCACTATTTTAGAGTCACCAAAGAACGCCAAGTTTTGAATTTTCATATCTAAATCTTTTCTGAGACCTTGGAGTAAAGCCTCATATTCTGCAGTGTTATTAGTACATTCAAATTCTAGCCTACATGTGATCAATGTTTTGTTACCTGCCAAATCGATAATAATGCAGCCTGCTCCAGCTCCTTCTTTGGATTTTGACCCGTCAAAATAAAGAGACCAAATTTAATTTCCATCGGGTGCATGAGATCGTTTCGTAGAAGTTGTTTGTTGAACATATGCTACAATCTTGGACTGTTGTTCTGGATTGGTGATAGCTAAAGCCTCAGCCATGAAATTGCCAAAAAAGGTATCCATCCCTTGTGCTTCGGGTGAATCAACAAAAGGTGTAAATGGTTCATTGGGATCGTTCAAATCTGTGACTGTGAACTTAAGGTAGCGTTCACGATTTACCTTGATCTTGTTAGGCTTGATGTTGTCTGGAAGCCATAGATGAGACCAATCTGTCGCGAAATAACCGTGTAGCTGCTCCAACCAGTCCCTGCTTAAAAATAGACCATACACTTCTGGAATATCCACAACAATAATATCAATGACTTGATGAACCTTGGGGTTAGACGATAATCTTATAAGCACATTCTTTAGTTCACCTATAACTTTAACATTGGTTCGATCAAGATGTATGATTTTTAAGGTGGATGGTTCAACTTCAGCATTAATATTTTGGCATATGGACCATGGCATCACATTGGATGACGCTCATGAGTCTACCATACAATTGTGCACGTTTCTATTAAATATTTCGAAAAATAACAAAAATGGAGGTACATTTTTGTGAGTGCTAAGGGTGGTAGTTTGTGGCTTTTTACTCGCAGTTTCTAAAGCTACTTTATCTACATCATTACATTATTTACATTATTTACAGGAAGGCTTCCTTTATCTTGAGGATCAAGATTGTTTTTAGTGGAAGTCTTCTGAGGAACTTTGTTCTGCACAACCTTGTTACCACTTGAGTTACCATTTTTGTCATTCTCTGAGATATTCTGTAACATTTTTTGTAGCAGAAATGGAAATTTCAATAACTCGTAAACAGAAATGTTGGCCGTTAACTTTTTAAGATCTTCAACTACATCATAATCTAAGTTGGGGTTCACATGACTCTGTTTAGTCTTAGCTGGTTTAGATTGATTTGGAGGTGAAGTTGTAGTGTTTTCGGCAAAAGGTTTGTTTGTTGTCTTACTCCTTGTGTTATAGCGATGAACTATCTCGAAGTTAGCTTGAAAGATGTTATCCGAGAAGTGTCCAAAAATATTTGGAGAAGACTCCTCTTCTTGAACTGTCTCTTGTTCAACCACCTCCTCAAGAATCTCAGGAGGCATCAAGTTATCTTGGGCTTCTAGAATCGTTTGAAGGGCGCATTGCATACTTTCTAGATTAAGGCCATCGATGGTTGGATTAGGTTAGTTGGTGGGAAAAGGCTTCCTGAACGGGGGTTTATAAGGCCCTTTTCTCAAGGAAGATTCTTCGATTGTCCTTTTCAAGTCTATAGCTTGATTCGACAGTTTTTGAACAACTTTAGTTAATTTTTCTAAATCAGAGCTTTCAGGTTGTGTTTTACTTTGAGTAGGTCTAGGGAGGATTTCGATCTTCTTTTTGGAAGAAGAACTAGTCTCTGGTTCGTTGCTAGTGGAGTCTTTAAGACTAAGTATGTCTTTTTCAATCTGGCTGGCCTCTTCGAAGGCTTCTAACAATGTGTATTTCTTAGATCGTTTAACCCAAATAGCTATACTTTGATGCAAATCTTTAGTGTAGTATGTTATTATAAGATTCTTGGCGGGCATGGAATCTGCAGGGATTCATTTTTTAAGTGTTAAGAATATTTGATTAAAGTCTTTAAATTTTTCTTTAGGGTTCATTCTTAGGTTAGAAAGATCCATGACTAGGACTTCTGGAGGCTTACCGTCTCCGAATTTTTCCAAAAAGCATGACTCAAACATTTCCCAAGACACGATGGTATGGGGTTGCTGGGCAAAGTACCATGTAGATGCATTGCCCTCGAAAGTATAGGGGAACAACCCATAGACAACGTCTTCATGCTTGACATTGCGGAGTCTTATGGATAACATAAACTTTTTAATGTGATCTTCAACGATCTATTTTGAGTCAAGGTCAAACTTGGGAAGCCACTTCTCTGGATGATTAGGTAAAGGATGTTGAGCTCCAGGTACAGCTACGGCATCCTGGTCGAGCCAAGGTCTAGCAGGATTGTTCTGGTTGGCCATTGGTGTAGTGGGTGTGGAAGGCTGAGAAGGGGAACTGCCTTCGTCAGAGGAATCTCCTCCAGAAGAGGAAGGGGATGATGGAGGTGGTGAGGGAGGTACTCCATATCCTCCTGCAGCAGGATTAAGGGTTGGATTTGTAGGGTTCACAGTGAGATTAGTTCCTCCGAGTTGTTCTCTGATATTAGAGAAGTATAAAGGTTGGTCCAATGGTCGATTTGGTTGCCTCAAGAGGGCTAAGGCACTATGTGTTCTTATAAGAGATTGACGGACAATCTCTTGTATGTCGCCACCTGTAGGATTTGGGGTTACTGGTTCAACTGTGATCTGTGGATCATCGGTTGATGTGGTTGTTGTTTGAGGGGGAATGTTATCGTTCAAATGACTTATTGTCACTATAGGTGAGAGATTAGGTGTTGGAGGGGTCTTACGACCGCCTCGTGCCATCAATAAATTTCAGGCCCTCCTTCTAGCGCCATTTGTTGATGAGCGAAATTGATCGTCCGTCAACTGGAAGAGTGGATCCGGTCCGAGGTTGTCTAAATAACCCAAGACGTTTGGGATAATCCATTCTGACAGGTTTAGCGGCTTCGTTAGCTGATATAAGTCCTAAGGAAACAAAAGAAAACTACTCTAAACTAACTAATCTAAATAAAAATAACAATTAAAACAAACTAATAAACAAATCAAAACTATTATATATACAATCTACTATCTAATACTATAATAACTCTACAAAATTAAACATCTAACTACTAAAAGAAATAATTCTTATTCACAAATGTACAATATTTACAATTTACAGATTTGAATGAAAACCTGCAAAACTCATTTGTAATCTGTTCTAAGACAGCGAGAGCTATTGTTTTTTTATTTTTATGATTTTATGAAAAAGAAATAAACTGAAAAACAATATAAGCTAAACAATCAAAACAATAATTCTAACTATGTACCTAAACTAATATATTTATCTAAGCTACTTATATTATGCTAACTAATTAACTATTAAATAATAAATGACAAACTGACCTGAAGTAACGCTTCAGTTTTGCCCTGTGTATGATGATCAATTCAGCTGTTTCATGGGAAGAAACCCGCACCAGATTCTCCACGATCTTCCCGTAAATGGGAAGCTATTGTGCTCTTCAGATGTGGTTACAGGAAAAACAAAACATAAAAATTACAGCAATCTTATGATCTACAAATCTTCACAGTTAGATAAATCTGCATGCAAAGATCTATACAAAATGATTTAATTAACAAAGAAGAGAAATCTGTCATTCATTAACTGAAACAAAGTAATTGATGTACTTTAAAAATAGGAGAGATCAGATACATATGACATATAAATCAAATCATATCAGCATACAAAGAATTATGATAGCTAAAGTAGTCGATAATTGATTGCCAACTGATATGCAAAAACTTGAAACAAAAGTTTGATATATTGAAAGCGAAAGTTGTTACAAGACATCAAATTTCGTCTCAGTCTGAATCATAAATCCATAGTCTGGTTCTCCCACAGTGAGGATGATGATGAGTTTATTACAAACAATGAAAAGTATTTAAATACCTCCCACAGGGTAAAACATCCTTGTGGAAGTTATCAAAACTGTTTACACAAATCTGGGAAAATATCCCAAGTTTCTATTTCTAACTCAAACTAACAACTTAAAAATAAAAGCTACATCACACAAAGATCTCCTATATTGTCACAACATGCCCAAATTGATCATTGCAATTCGTATGTACCTGAACAAGGAAAAGAATAGACAATATTAGAGGATATTTTATTGAAAAAATTGATAAAAATCTAATTTCTAAGACTAGCTACAAAATCTTGCGATTCTGTAGCTAGTCTAAATTGAACACAGAATTGTATTAAAAATCAATTCGAAGCTTAAAAAACATATTCAAACTATTTAAAAATATTTGATTGCTAAAACCATCATTCAAATCGACGCTTGTATGCAAATTGAACAAATTAAATCGCATTCAACCAAATGATGACAGAGATAGATATACTCTGTTTAATTCGTTATCACCAATTCGGGTCAACAGAATCGTATTGGATAATTCGACAGCAATGAAATCATTTTCATGACCAATTGAAATCAACACAAATAATTGCTTCAACCATCAAAAAGATCACTGTCGTATCCAAACGAAAATCAACATGATCGTTTTACAAATTGATATAATTGTATTAAATAAATACAAACGATCATGCTGATCGTGGCACGCAATAATCACTTGCAAATCAAATCAAAATAAGAACGAATCGAAATGGTTTGAGGCTGGCAGAGTTTTTATTAATTAACACTGCTTCCATGATTTTAGCAAATGATTTTAGCAAAGAAAAACCAATCCATACCGACCCTCACAGGTCACAAATTGTTTAACCATTATCAAAAGATCATGCCACCTGGGTTTAAGCGTGGAAATAGGAATACCTTTGTCACAGGATGTAACCTTTCATGATACGAATAACAAAGGCCATGGCACCTCTTCGACTTTATAGTTTTTAAACCATCGCTAGCCTGTGGCTACCAATCCTGTGGCAGAGCTTATGAACTCTTCATTCAGCTCAAGCTGAATGTCACCTACTTTATCCCTACACCCATCAAAGGTAAGGGAGAATTGTTGTGCAACAGTGAGGTTGAAGCCCTCAAACCTCTATACAAACGTGAGCCAACCACTATCCTCTAAATCCTTACGGGCGTTATCGAACAGTAGCAGAGCTTGACTAACATTCATCTCTATTCGCACCACTGGTGCCATAGACAGGAGCACATGGTGAGTGATGTGAACGAGCCAGGGTTTGAATCACAGCACAGGCAGGGGAAGAACGCTCACAGGCTTACCCGAAACTAGCAGAGGTGAAACAAGGATAGGGGGGGGACATTAATGACATATCGTGCGAAGGTGGTGGAGCTATTTTGGCCCATGCACAACAGTTATATCCACAGTACAATCGCCAACACTTATAACTATTCAAATGACTATGCATATGTGTTAACAATTATGTCATTCAATCAACCAATGAAATCAATGGTAAGTGGATTAATCATTCACGTGAGCAAAGGTTATACCTTAGTTTTAAAACCAAACAAATGAATCAAAACCAATACCAAGTGTTGTATGAAACGATTTATACAAAGGGTTTAACCATAACACCAATGTGTTTTTATGTGCCAAGTGAATCGATGAAAGAACATGTAAATCCAATCACCAATGCATCGCAAACTCAATCACTCATGAAACGAAAATACAAAATCAATGAAAGAATGTCAAATGAGTACAGATCGATAAATCTTGCCAACTATATAACGATGAGTAAGTTGGAAACACAATGGGCATATCAACAAGAATGATAATGACAATCCAGTAATGATTTTAATGTAACTTCAAAAACCAAGTTTTCACGCTTGCAGTCGTGAAAACAATAACGGTAAGTGTGCAAATAGCGCAAAACTAATAGTGTCATTTTATTCAAGGATTGCGACAAAAATTAAGGTTTGCAAAACAGTGGTGTAGGTAGCCTATAGGAATAGTAGAAAAATGTGAATTGGCTGCCAACACTATCCCCTTCAGGATTGTGTGAGCCTTTGATCTATCCATATGTTGATCTACCCAAGGATAGGTTGTTGTTGAGTTCTTTTGGAACTCTTCATCGTCAATAGCGAGATATTTAAAATTGTCTTGGTTGGTTAAGAAGCTTATGATTTGTTCCTCTCCCTCAAATAATTTCCAATTGGAAATGTTATTAGGTACCGATGGCTTGTAGAGCAGATCTACAGTGAATCGGGAGGCTTCATAATCTTCTAAAGGCAACAGTCTGGAAGCAGTCGTGGCTAAGGAGTCAACAAGGATATTCTTTGCTCTGGGAATTGCAGTGATATTGAAAGCCTCAAAGCATTCTATTAACCTATGCACCTCCTATTGGTAGTTCTTAAGATGATCTGAATTTCAGTGTATCGTATTTCTCACTTGTCTGATAATGATGTCCTAGTCTTTGAAAACTTTCAGTTCCTTGACATCCATATCTATGGATTTCTTTAACCCCTGTACTAGAGCTTCATACTCAACAGTGTTATTGGTACACTCGAATTCTAGCCTACATGACAAGAAATGACATTTACCCTTCGGATCGATGAGGATGCAACCTGCTCCTGAACCTTATTGTGATTTAGATCCATCAAAATAGAGGATCCAAATTTGTGAATGACAATCACTCCTTTATCTTTCATCACCAATGTGTTTCTCTCCGATCTTTTCTTTCACAAGTCCTAGCTTGGGGTTTTGGTAGAAGAGAGAATATTCTATCGACATCGGGGAGTCCTCTTGAAAAATCATTTCGGAGTTTTGCGTAAGAGGAATATTTGACAGGAGAGAGTCAAAGTCCCTGAAGTGAGAATCACAGGAATAATTTCCCAATATAGGGAAATCGGTAGAGGCTGGTTCATTTGGGATTTCTAGATCAATGACCGTATGCTTTAGATATCTCTCTCTATTGATTATGATCATGTTCTTGTATCCCTTCAGTGGTAGCCAAAGGTGCACCCAGTCGGTACTGAAATATCTGTTTATCTTTTCAGACCAATCTCAGCTCAACAATAGCCGATATGCTTCAGGGATATCCACCACAATGATGTCAATCACCTGCATGAAATTAGGATGTGTCACTATCCTGATCATCACAACTTTGAGTTCTCCCATGACCTTGACCTGGGTTATGTCCAGTTGTATCACATGATTATCACTTTTGAAAGGAACAACACCCAATTTATCACAAATGGCCAAGGGCATTACATTAGAAGATGCCCCAGAATCTACCAAACAATTGTGAAGATTCCTATTGAAAACTTCAAAAGTTAAAAGGATAGGTGGTACAAAAGGCCTCTCCTTCCTACCTTCTGAGTAGGTATTTTTGGTTGGCTTGATTGCCAAATCTGTAGAGGATATATCCTTCTTCTGACCATTTCTTGTGGTCGGCTCTTCTGCCGAGCTTAGAGCCTGCAACAGAAAGTCTTTCTACTGAGGAATCCTACATATGTCTATAACTTATATATTAACTTTCAGTCTTTTCAAATCTTCAACTACGTTGTAATCCAATTTGGGACATTCCTTGGTATGGATTCTTATAGGTTTTCTACTGAGAGAGAAAGGTATTTTCGGGCGATCGAGAGTTAACTTACTTTGCAAGGCCTGGTTGGCATCAGTATTTTTCTAGCCAGGTTGACCTTTATTATGTGTCTATATTATCAAAAATTCTGTGGGTCTTTCTCGAGAATCAAAAAAATCATCTGAAGACATGATCACATCGGGATCCCTAATCAGCATGGATGTGTCTCGTGGTAGGTCAACTTCTTCTTGATCGACAACATTTATGACCGAACTGGTTGATTTTTCGGTCAGGGAGACTTTGTCCAGAAAACGATTGGCCATTAAATTTTTGGCATGGACCCATTGAGGGAATTATCTTTCAGAATGGTTCTCCAGGTGATAGGTGCATAAAGAATCAGACACAACATTCCCTAGGTCAATGTTTAGGTTGGTTGGGGGAGGTTCAATTTCTTTGAAAGGCTAGTTTCTTTTAAAGAAAGGCTTATAGGGATTTTGGCCTTGGTTCCCCTCCCCTGTGCTCCTTTTCATGTCTATAATCTCATTTGATAATTTATTGAACATGCACTGAAGATATTCTATATCTCCGTTACCCTTGTTAGGAGTTTTTTCAGCCGGTTTCCCCGACAGTCTAGTGAAAAGGAGTCCTCTCCTAGGAGGGGACTGGCTTTCTTTTTTCACTAGAGTGGCCTGGCCTTGTTTACATCCTTTCATCTGGAATTCTATCATCTTGGCCTCTTCAAAATTTTCTGCAAGGGTTCTCTTGGCAGCTCTTTTTACGAACATGGAAATAGAGGTTGGAAGCACGTTGGCATAAACTTTGATTTACAACTCTTGAGTCAGTTTTGCCATGGGATGGAATTTGTTTAAGATGGTCATGAATCTCTGATTGAAATCTTTGACCCTATCTTTTTGGGTCATGGTGGTTGTGAAAAACTCATCCATTAGGGCTCCCATAGTAGTCTCTTCCGTAAATTTATCTAGAAAATCCTTTTGGAACTTAGTCCAACTGGTTATAGATCCTACAGGTAAATTAAAATACCACATGGATGCTGAATTTTCAAATGTGTAGGGAAAAACTCTGAAAACTACGTCTTCATGTTGAACGTTCATAAGCCTGATCACAAGTATGAATTTCTTGATATGATCTTCAGGTAAACCTGAAGTTTCAAGATCGTACTTGGGGAGAAGCTTTTCCAGGTGCCGAGGAAGATTATGTACTCATCCAGGGACAACCACAGCATCTCCAGCCAACCAAGGTTGGTTGTATTGAAGTGGACATTCTCTCTCCTCCTCATGACCATTGTTCCCTTCCATATCTTCAGAGTCAGATTCGAGCTCTTCTTCTTCCAAAAAGTCATTAGGCTCAGAGACATTGTCGGCTGGAATCTCGGGTATTAGATCAAGAGGTTCTTGGATTTCGGTGATCACAAAATCTATTAAGTCTTCGACGGAGTGTACGAAAACTTCGTCAGGAGTGCTAATCATTGGTCTGCTTTGTTTTTTTCTCCGAGGGAGGATGGGAGTTAAGGACAATGTGCTGATTTATCGGGTGTAATCTCTAGTGATTCTCCTGAATTGATTCACTTCCTCGTGAGGGAGGGCGTAAGGTATCTCAGGGTGAAAAGGATCTTCCTCGGGCTGGGGTGAGTTACCCGCTTCGGGAGTACTCAGTAAATCTGGGTTGTCTATTGGATGACTAGCAATGCATGTGGACCATTATGAATTTGTAGGCTATTTGAAATGATATATAACTTATATATTCAACCATTCATTCTCCGGCCCTCCTTCTAGCACCAATTCTATTGATGGGTCTTAAATCCCTTGACTCAACAGTAGGAACCAAACCCACCACTGAGGCCCAATTAGACTCTGCAACATTTAAGATGGAATGGTTCTCCATATCTTGCGATCTGGCCAATTTATCGATGGGATTTGTGTTTTCTTGTGAAGGATCTTCCTTCAGTTAGGACTGTTATTTTCTATATTTTTTCTTGGGTGTGACTAGTTTCAGAAATGCAAGCCGATATAAACCAACTTGACAAGTAGCAGTATTGAGTTTTAACTACTAGGAAGAGACTGATCTTGGGATAACCCACTTCTCAAACATGCAGACAGTGATCCTATGCCAAAGGGCCTAGTACTAATACATTGACCAAATGAGCATTCAATTACTGTCTCAGAAAACTAATTAACAGAAAGAAAACACACATGTAATCAAGATCACAGTAAGCAAAATAATTCATCTACCATAACATTCATCACATAATAACACAATGATTTATCTTCATCATTAAAGAAAAGAACATCAAAACATTGCACCAGATAACTTGACAACAGAATCAATTGTTCTTACTCATTTACTACATCATTAATTATTCCCCTAGTCCAATCACATACATCTGATGAAAATAGCTTGTCTTTGGTCCAGAAGTACTTCTCAATTCATAGCAGTCTCAAAATAATTCTTAACAACCAAAAGAAAGAGTTCTTACAACAACCATCGACCCCTGGTTCATTGGTCGATGTCTTTATTTATAATAAAAAATTTAACTATAATTAACGGATAAATATAGTTCGATCCAAACAAAAATCTCCACGTGGCGTGATCATCTAACGGTTTCTTTAGAATTCCACCCAAGGTGTCTCTTGAAAAGGGTGACTTCTTTCATATTCAAACCAGCTGATAAACAGATCTTCATAGGTTTGAGCCCATGGGAACTTCTGTTGTTCCATTGGGGTAGCATATACTCCTCTAATATTCACTGCATGCGCTCAGTACTTTACCAAACTGGAGCTCATTTGTTGAAGCATGGTTTGGGCTTTGATTAGATGTCCGCAAATTGTTGCACATGCCCTGGCCTTGCATCGGTTATCTTTACACACTCTTCGGTCCATAGCGAGTCTTGCTTGGAATGTATCTTGAGCTCATCGCTCAGGTTGATAAATTCATCGGGAGTGGCGAACTTGGGGAGGTTGACCTTTCCTGCCGCTCCTTCGGTTGATGTTGCAGTATTTATTTTGAGTTCTTCAATGAGATCCTGGAGCAAGTTTTGTTCGAAAATCAGGGATTTTCGTGATTCCAGTTGCCCTTTGAATGACCTACGATGTCTTCATCTATGCCATTGCTCCTCTTTGTTTAAAATTAGTTATTTCAGCATGCACCAGGGTGACAAATCAAGTACGGTGGACATGAGCATTGGGACCGTCATAGTAACCTTTCGACCTTTGGGGCCGGGATAAGACATCGGGGTGAAGCATGTGAGCGTACACTCCTGAAAGGCTAAATATTGTAATAAGGAAGTTGTTAAATACCTCCAGGATCCATATTACCAAGTGTGTCAAATATCATTCATCAATAATGAAAGTTAGGAAGTTTAAAGAGATAGGGATGATCGTATCATACGTTCCCTGCAACCCCGATCAATGACGTTGTGCATGTTCTGGGTCACATATGTTGAGTAGTTGTGGCACGTTTAAACTTCAAAACATCATGTCACTAGGCACGAGTGTTTTATTAGCATGCTCTATTTCGCTCCTTCATTTCTCTATAAATTCCCGGAGTTTTGTGGGGAATCCCACGCATACATCGGGCTTGTATTTCTGTAATTTTGGTTTGGCGAATTCATCTTGGCAAAATCCCTTGTAGTAGTCTTCATCATTTGCAGACACCTGAGTCCCTACATTATGGGGTCTTGTTCCAACATGGGATGGGGTCTGCGAGGAAGTCGGAGTGCCAGGCTCAAGCCCCAGCGTACCTGGGACTCTTTCTTATTATCTTCCCTTGTAATTGAAACTCCAATAGGAGGTACAGGCCTTTGCTTGGAGACGGTGTCAGCATCTCCAGTGGAGCTCGGGGTGGGAAAAGATACATCTAACAGAGGTATGCTGGCAAAAATTCCTTTTCAAGAGATGAAACCATGGAGAAGAGGGAGGCCCAGAAAGGATACGTAAAAAGGGGAGGAAGATTGCCCCTCGGCTAAGATAAGCTCACGTTTATCCATTGAGGAGTCTGTGAGGTTTAGCCATTGGTCGGAGCCAGTTGGGGCTACTGATGGAGGAGGTGGGAGATGAAAGGGAAGGGAAAAAGAAAAGGGTTTTCCTGTCGAGAGTCTCGCTAAGCAGTTAGAGTGGGCTAAACTTGCGATAGCTGAAATCTACCAAGAAAATAGAGAGCTTTGGTGTCAGTTGGAGGGAAAATACCAAGAGGTACCGTCATCACAGGGTCGCACAAGAATCACAGTTTGGCTGCAGAGATGACTTTGGGAGGCACAAGATACAATTGTGGAGTTTCACGAGGCACAACAGATGGAAGAGGAAAAGAACATAGTGCAAGGTGCGAGAAGTAACCTGGGGAAATATTTGTGTGTGGGAGAGGCTTAATGGGTGATCCTGTGCCTTGCATTCTCCCAAGCAACGCCTGGACAAATTTATCCTTTTTCTCTTTTGTTGTAAAGATATTCGTGGTTTTACTACCACCGGGCCGGTTGGTCGTGGTATCGGTGTGGATTAGTTGTATGTGATCCAAACTTGGAGGGAGACTTTAATACTAAATATCAGAAGTATTTTGAATGTATTATTCTTTCTTATGGATGCAAACAGAACATTAACTGTGTTTTCTTATCACAACTTATTAGTTTGCACAAATTATTATATCTCGTAATCATCATTGTTGTATTGTGGGTCTATTAATTTCTAATATCAATTGATGCTTACGTGGCATTATCAACGCCGGATCATTAGACAGATTTAATTATAAAAGGAATTTTTTGGTAGGTAAGGATCTTACTTGGGACCTCGCTCGCATCGAAAACACTAATAAAATACTAAATACTACGGGTGTCGATATCGGGTGGCATTGGGAAAAGAAATGTAAAGTTTTTTCTTTTTTCTTTGTGGATATACATATTGTAATGTTTTTGATGCTGAAAATGTATCAGGGGTTGGAGGTTGGTGATGTCACACTTCCTTTTGTGCAGCACTTACTATTACATCTTTTTGTCGAAACCAAATGGATCATCCTTTTGTAAAATCCTTCTTGAGGTTTATTTGTAGGAAAGAAACGCTTTCATCGGTTGATGCCAAAGAGGGTCGGCACTCAGCTACTTTGACTTCCCAAACTATTTTTACCACCTTTAATTTTTGCTGATGCTGAATTTCTCAATTGAGTTAGGGAAAATTCTGGGTCGTTGATTCCTTGAGTAGTAATTCAGTCTCCTTCAGAGTTAAGATGACTCTTTGTTATACGTTCAAGAAATATTTTATTAATGAAACATATAAGATAAGAAAAGATATCAGTTTCATAACTGAAGTGAAAACAATCATTGTGAAGAATTGAGTGGTACCCCAAAAGCAAATGGTCATAGATTGTTTAGGGTGTGTTGAGTACTCAACACCTTCGTAGCAAACATTAAGATTCTAGATGTGGATTGTGCGAAGCTATGTGAGGAAAGCCCATAGATTTGGATGAAGTTGATGGAGGATCCAAAGATGAAGGTCATCGAAGAAAGATTAATGGATTCCCAGGAGAAGGTACAAAATAACTTAGAGAATATAAGTACACTGCCACCAGTTGAGCGCATAGGTTGATAGGGGAATTGGAAGCTATGCAGGGCATGATAAAGCAACACATGACAGGGAGGAGAAGATCACAATCATGAATGTGCAGGTCATAGAGGAGATTTTGAAGAAGGATGTCAATGTCAGGAAAAGAGTTTCTAAAAAAAGGGAAACCCTCCAAAATTTTATGGAGGCATGGAAGAGTGCAACACAATAGATTTAAGTGGCTCAGTACGATCCACAAGTGAGTTTTCGGGGCTTGTTGGATAGGAATTTTTAATAATTAAGTTTTGAGGACATGTGCAAAAGAAGGAAGAATAATAGATAGACGAAAAAAAGGAGAAAGAACAGAATATAGGAGAGGAAATCAAGCATGCATGAGACAAGGAAGAAAAAACAGCATGCAGGAACAAAGGCAGGAAAAGAAGGCATGAACCATGATTTTTCATGAGTTTTCATAGGGTTTTTGGATATGCTAGTATGGTTTTGAGCCATAAACTCTATGTATAAATATGTAATGGTTTGGGAAGAATAGACATTTAAGAATGAGAGATTAGGTTTCCTATGAGAGAGAGTCTATTTATGACAGTTTAGGAGATATTTTGTAGAGATGATTTCACTATAGAGTGGCTAGACAGGATGGAGAACTAGACCACAATGTATCGATTCTAAGTGCAGTGTGCAATCCTCTGATTATTGCATGAAAAATAATAGAGAATCCATTCATTGTGGACATAGCCCAAGGATTGGGTGACTCACGTTAAATTGTGTGTCTGAATGTGTCCTTTTATGTGGTTGTTCATGAATGTTATGTTTATGCATGGTTAGATCTAGATCAATTTTTTATATGATTGATGCTCAATAATTATGAATGTTTTAATGCATGGTGTATGTTGCAATCTGCATGATCATAGTGTGGCATAATAGAGTTTATGAATTAATCCAAGGATAATAGACACAAAATACTATGCACAAGTTAAATAAGTAGTAATGAACATTTTGATGGCCTCACATCCCCTCATCCCTATAAAAACTTGGTTCCTACAATAGCAGTAGTTACCTTGGGTTAGAATTCACCTGCATGTAGGTGATGCCAAAA
>JASDQU010102107.1:66399-101611 GCA_032191745.1 Picea mariana | reverse complement strand
CAATAGCGTGTGGCAGCCATGATCTGTAGTGTAAATATAGATAAAGATATGTTACCGATATCACAGATTGTATGGGATTCATCAAATTGAGGTGTATTGCCCTGTTTCTTCTGTAGCGGATCCGATACCGGAAATTCTTGCCAGAGCTTTGCATATAATTCATTGTTTTGTTTTCCGCTCGATTCTTCAAGTGTTTTTTTCCAGTATTTATTAAATCGAAATTATATTCCGTTTATGAAATTTCATCCGACATCTCTGAGTATAATTGATATGTGCTTTCATGGCGGTTTTCAAGAGTTGTGTAGTGCTTTTCAATCTGAGTATATTTGATAAGTGTTTTCATGGCGGTTTTGAAGAGTTGCGTAGTGCTTTTCAATTTGAGCTAATCATGAAAGTGAAATTTGAACGCGTATTTGGATACGTCACGTCAAATCACATAAAGGAAAAGTGAATGATTATTTCCACATGTTTAAAATACCAATGCACGAGGTGAATCTTTTTAGCTCTGATCATCCTAAACATAATTGCTTAGATTTGAAATGACGTGCAAAAGTTAATGATATCCACAATGTAATATATATATGGATATATACAGTTTATCTTATGTGCTATATATATTGTTTAGTATATATTTGAGCACATATATCCTAAATGAATAAACATGCAAAAGTTAATGATATTCACCATGTTTTATATATATACATATATATGAGTAAATATATCCTAAATGAATAATATGCCAAAGTTATATATATATATATATATATATATATATATATATATATATATATATTGAGAGATATGTGTGAAGATAGCATGATGGATATCATTTGCAACATGAAACAATTTGGATATTATGTATTTCATGATTAAAGGAGTTTTTTATACACAATGTGAGATTGTTGGGTATGTGTTATATTCTTTGCATGTGTGTGCGTGCTGGTGAGATTCGACAAGTACCTCGGACAATCCCAACTATTTTAGCGGATTTTGCTATTTTTAGCGGTTTTCTAAACTAATCCCGGATTAAGGGATTAGACTTTTGGTAGCTACGAAATACCTAAAGCATTGTATATATTGTATGGTGAATGGTAAAATTAAGACAATGAAGAGTTGAAAGGTGTGACACCAAGGAAGGGTTGGTTTTCTCGTGGTTAAGGGTTTCAAATCTATGTGTACTATGTGTATGAGCCATTGATTAATTTTTGTTTTGCTTAAAAATCTGTATGCATTGCTTTACTTCACAGGTTTAAAACTTACAGAGATAACATAGAATCACACAAATTACTCTAACTTAGAATGGCATGAAACAATCTCAATATTGCATACTCCATGGTTGAGGGAGTTCTTCTTAAACAATGTGAGAAGATGGAGATTCAAACAATATTGTACTTGGAATGAAATGAAAGAATTCCAATATTGTGTACTTCATGTTTAAGGAAGTTCTTCAAAAACAACGTGAGAAGATGGAGAATCGCACAATTATCATGATTTGGAATGGCATGAAACAACATCAATATTATGTACTACGTGATCGAGGAAGTTCTTTAGAAACAATTTAAGAGGATGGAGAATCACACACTGATTCTAACTTGGAATGGCATAAAACAACTCCATATTGTGTACTTCGTGATCGAGGAAGTTCTTCAAAAACAATGTGAGAAGATGGAGAACCAAACAAACTACAATAATATCATCTAACTACCTTGGTTTGGATTCGTTTTGTAATGAAAATGTCTTCAAAGTGAAGATTGATCATAGCATTCTACTATTTGAATGAAAGATTAATGATAAAGCACTTTACAAGTGATTTAGCATGCTAAAACACTTAATTTGATGTCAAGAACTTTACTGATGCCGTGAAAAATTCTAGAAATCATGAATATGTCTATGGTTGTCAAGACTTGTTGGGAGGTCCATAGACACTAGCATGAAGAGCAGGATGGTACAACATTACGTGGATTGACCATGTGCAAGAAATGTATGACAAATTATATCCCTTGAATTATTAGGAAGATCAATATATGAAGTGACAACACCTATACGAGTGCCATGATGAATATGTCAACAACTACATAGACAAGTTCCATACTCTTAGAGTCCAATGGGCTAGATTGAGTAGTTGATTGCTTTGAGATTCATGTAGGAGGCCTCAAGGTTGATCCCCCAGGTTGGCTAACTCTGTTGCATGCCTCCCTCGATGTCCCTACCGATTCAAGCACCATAATTAGCATTGGCAGGTTTACACTAGGTACCATCCATGAATTGTGGGGAAGTGTCTAAGGGGTTGGTTTCCTCTATTGCATGTCTCAGCTGATGTCCCTATCAAATCACTCATTGTAATTGACCTTTATAGGTTTACATAGGTACCATCTATGAAATATTAATAAGTGCTTGGGGGTTTCCCTATGTGGTTTTCTTTAGAAAAAAAAAAATCCATACTCTTATAGGTCAATTAAATATTAGAGAGGAAGAAGCAAATATAGTTCTTAAGTACCAAAATGGACCTTACACCAATACATCCCTTGGAAGATGGAATTCATGACATGAACACAGTTAGAAATGCTTGTAGATTCACAATAAATATCCAACAGAAGTGCAATCTCAAACAATGCACCAACTCTTATGTAATTATCATGAATAGCAATAATAAAACATGGGCCACAATGCAAACAAAATTACAAATGCTAAAAAAACATGCACCAACCAAAAAAGGAAGGAATCATGAGTCATTTCCAATAGAAGAGGCAATACATTGGTAACAGGTACAACATTAATAATATTTACAATAATGACAAATCAAAGTGTGGTTTGTGTTGGATGTTTTAACATAGATAAAAAATCTTTCGATAGAAGATCAAGACATGGGAAATCATAACAACTTCTACACCCAAATCCTTAAGCATTGTTATTCTCGTAACGCACGTGGACTCATCTCCCTCATCTAAGAACAAATGAATTAGAGGACGAAAAAGCATGTTTTCTTAATAGTTAAACATGGATAACTCATCAATAACTTCTTCATTTCATCATGGAAAACCAAAGTAAAAAAAAAATGATTCCCTTGGATACTAATCAATCACAAAAATCAACCACCCACACCCCCACACACTACATCTAGTGACTTGGTTCCAAGAAAAAATTGTACAAGACACACCGATGCATCTTTCAATGTACCATCTACCCCTAGGAGGAAGAAGTGACACATGGTCTTGCAATTCTAGATATCTATGACATGCTTATTGTAACACCCCCGGTTTTAGTCCCCACAAATTATAATGTAATTTTATAAATGTGATTTAGGTTGGTGAGTCGATGTGTTGGGGCAAAGAGCATGTATTGGTTTAATGTGGTCAGAGGCCGAATTGTATATTATGTGCATTAAATAATCAACAAAAATAGTAATCACTAGCTACGATACAAGAGGGATGAAAACAATGGGAGGTTATGATTTCACAAGAGAGAGGGGTCCAAGGGGGAATTATTCATGGATATTAATCCAACCCACATTCCTAAAATTATTATCATTGTGTATAAACCTTCTATTTGTTGTTGAGTGTTCCCAAAGCCAATCATTTAACTCTTGTAAGAGGGTGGGTGTGAGAAGTCACATCCCATAGTTATTAGAGAGTATGGGTTGAAGTACAATCATCTTTGGCAAGAGTGGGAATCAAGCAAGCAAGGGAGAAGAAGGTAAATTAGTATGCAGATTGGAGAAAAATTTTACAGGCATATTTTGGGTAGCAAGGGAGGAGTTGAGTGCTAGGAAGAGAACCAGCCATGTTGTGCTTGAAGGTAGCCATGGTTTGGTTGTGTTTTATGTTGAGAAAGAGGCCCATGTGCCTATAAATCAAGCTGTAATCCTGTAGATCATTTTTTATGCAGGAGCATCGCCAGCACATCAAACAAGCCAGCGCGGAAGCGAAGGACAGCTTGACAAGCCAGCACAAATTTTGAAAATGATTTGGGATTGTTGTGCGATCTTAAATGAGTCATTTAAGAAGAAGCGCCTTTGTATATTGTAATGGACCTTGAGCGGATAGCTCTCGTCCTTTAGTAGATAGACGGCATTTAATACAGTTAATGCTAGTAGAAAGGATTTTAATTCATAGATTAGACAGTTTTAGAAGTAGGAGGGAAAACGGATATAGACACCCTCATTGTATCATTGTAACATTAGCCTGAGTAAGAGAATCAATTCAGAAGCAGGAAGAGAAGAGTAAACAAAGAATTGTATGAAGAACACCCATGTACAGGCATTTGAATTAATAGAAGAAAGATTTGATTCAAATCCATGGTTTTGTGTTGTCTCTCTGTGTATTGATGTTATGCTCAATGAATGTTTGTTTCTTGTCATACATTTTCTTTTATATGTTGTGTATGTGATTTCATGTATGAATTGAAGTCTGAGAGAGTGAGTGAATGAGTTTCAATTGTTTCTCTAATTGAGCCAGAGGATTCCTGCAAGGAGTGGAGTCAAATTGTCCACAAGGAGTGCATTGACAGAAGGGTTCAATTAGAGATAACTTTTGTTCTCATTTCCTCAAAGGTGTAGTTGGGCACAGGAGCCGTGCAAGGAGTGCACAGGCTGGCTAAAGGTCTCAGGGTTTGCGAACCTGAGAAAAGCTTGAAAGACTGTTGCTGCAGGAGTGTGCAGAGTCGAGAGACTTCAACGTTTAGACGTCGTTGAAAGGGATGCCGCAATGAGTGTGTGCAAAGAGTTCTCTTTTTCTAAGAGACTTGAAGTCATGGAAAAGCTCAAGAGGAGTAGGCCTTCGAATTCATTGAAGGATAAGCGCGGGGAAGCTGCTATTGAAATTCTGAGGGAAGCGTCGCAGGCTTGCGAGCAGGCGGACGAGTTTCGTGGAGGGGAATGAAATCATTTCGCAGAATCGTCAAAGGAAGAACGGACAGTCGAAATCCTCTGAGCAGATTTCGCAAAGTTCCGAGGGCCGTTGGATCTTGCGGAGGTGCAAGGAGGTTACAGCGAGAAGGTCCGAAAGGCTTAGAAGCTCAGGAAGGGCAGAGCCGTCGATCCAGGTCACAAGGACCGTCGGATCTACACGTGATATCATGTATCGGGGATTCGTGAATCGAAGTTGCAAAGGATCGCATCAGGAATTGTGATATCGCGATCTGCGATATCCCGACAAGATCAGAACCGTTCATTGTTGAGGACGCATGTCAGAAGATCTAAGGAAGTTGGGGTTCGGCATATCGGGGATCCTGAGAATAGGATACTCAGACAGTTTGGAATCGCGAAACGCGATATCCCGACGGTGAGGGATAGTGTGTGTGTGGGCCACAAGAGTTAGTGGAGGACAGGTGATGCGCATATCGAGGATCGGGAAAAAGGAAAGTCCCGAATCCATTGGCATCAGGGATCGCGATCTCATGAATCTTGAATTCCCGATAGAAGTGACAAGGATCGAGGAGACAGCTCGCACGTGCATCGAAGTTCGACGTGTCGGGTATCGGAAGTTGGAAAGGATAGTAGTTTGATATCACGAGTTGTGAATCACAATAGAGCAGAAGTCCCGACAAGGTAAGGGCAAGTCAGTGTTGACTGACCATCGGGTCTCGGGGATTCGAGAGCCCAGTGATCGACTTTTGAACTTGCGAGGTCGCGAGTTCCGATCCTCCGATAAATAAAGAAAAGAGGGATCGCGTAGAAGAGAATCTGTGGGGTGCAGATTTCTCGATAGGGAAATAGAAGAACCTTGGGGTTCTTCGGGCCCAAGAAGGAGAAGATCCTGTAGAGCGGGTGTGCCTGCAGGTGCGGCTGTGTCAGGTGTGGTATCAAAGCGGGAAGGATTCTTTGCTTTCTCTAGAAGAGAAGGAGGGAATTCACCATGCCGCCAAGGAGAGAAAGACAGTCACCCGATCCAGAAGATAGGGAGGTGCAAAGAAGAGGCAGGCAGGTAGAAAATCCATAAATGGAGAGACAGATGAGAGATCTCCGAGCAAGACTTGAGGACATGGAGACAGTGCAAAGATGCACAGTTAGTGCGGGGGATTATAGCGATTCAGAGGATGAAGTTGAAGATGAACATGAGGAGGAAGTTGCAACCAAAGATGCCTCAAACGAGCGTTTGATTAGAGCTATCGCCAGAATGGGTGCAAAGGCAAAGATGGACATTCCAGTTTACGAGGGAAATCTGGATGCAGAAGAGCTTCTAGATTGGATTAGAGCTCTAGATACTTACTTCGATTATGAAGATATTGAAAAAGACAAGAAATTCAAGCATGCTATCACGCACTTGAAAGGACATGCAGCATTGTGGTGGGATGAGCTACAAGCTGACAGACGCTGCAAAGGCAAGCAAAAGATTAAGATTTGGGATTGAATGATTGCAAAGATGAAGGCAAAGTTCATCCCGAGAGACTATCAAATTTCTTTGTTTAGGAGGATGCAGAACCTGAGATAGAAGCTGATGACAGTGAAAGAATACACTAAGGAATTCTATCGACTGAACATCAGAGCAGGTCATCAGGAGAGCGATGATGAGAAGGTTGTCAGATATCTGAATGGTCTGAGATACGACATTCAGGATGAATTAAGCATGGTTATCATCCGAATAGTGGAGGATGCTTATCAGATGGATTTGAAAGCTGAAGAGAAGTTGAGTCGTAAGCAAGGTCAGCGAGGGCAAGGCAGGAGTCAGCCCAGAGGCAAAGCAGTTTCCCAGGAAAAATACCAGAAGCCCAAGGAGGAATGGAAGAACCCTCAGGGTAAAGTTGAAAGAGGTGGAACTTCACAGAGAGGGCCATATGTTGAACATAGAGGGCAGCATACAGAGTAGAGTGGAGGATATGCTGATGGTAATACTTTTCCTCGTACCAGAGGTAGAGGAAGAGGCCGAGGTGGAGTAATCACATGCTTCACGTGTGGAAAAAATGGGCACAAGTCTTATGAGTGTCTAGAGAAAAAGAAGGACATTGGAGAAGCTCACATCACCAAAGCGCAGAGGTGGGATGTTGAGGCAGAAGACGCTGAAGGTGGAAGATCGCTTATGATGCGAAAAGTCCTTTTGACATCCGAGAAGGAGGTGGAAGGTTTAGTCCAGAGGACCAGACTTTTCAGAACAGTTTGCAAGACCAAGGACAGGGTATGCAAGGTCATTGTAGAAAGTGGTAGCATGGATAATCTCGTATCTACATAGATGGTAGAGAAGCTGGAGCTGGAGACCACTGATCATCCAATCCCATACAGAGTTTCGTGGCTACAGAAAGGGCACCAGGTAACTGTTACTAAACAATGCTTAGTTGAATTCAAAATAGGTGGATATAATGATAAGAGCTTGTGTGATGTTATTCCCATGGATGTTTGTCATATATTGCTAGGTAGACCATGGCAATATGACAGAAATGTGATTCATGATGGGAGAATGAACACATATACCCTGGAGAAGAATGGGAGAACCCATATGTTGCTTCCGATAAAGGATAAGGAGGTGAAGCCAGAAGTAAGCAACACAGTACTTCTCATGAGTGGGAAGGAGCTTCTTACAGAGGTTAAGAAGAAAGAAGATCCACAATTCTTTGTTGTCAGAAAACCGAGGATTGTTCTGACCAGCACAAGAGTGGATGATTTACCAGATGAGGTTCAGAAACTGCTGGAAGAGTTCGCTGACATCATAGTGGATGAATTACCTCGTTCGTTGCCACCGATGAGGAGTGTGAGTCATCATATAGACCTCATACCAGGAGCTAGTTTGTCGAATAAAGCCGCGTACAGGTTGATGCTGCAAGAAAATGAAGAGGTTAAGAAACAGGTCCAGGAGCTATTGGACAAAGGGTTGGTCAGAGAAAGCTTGAGTCCGTGTTCCATTCCAACGATACTCAATCCCAAGAAGGATGGAGGTTGGAGAATGTGTACCGACTCAAGGGCAATCAACAAGATAACCATCAGGTACAGGTTTCCATTGCCGAGGATGGATGATTTGATGGATTGCCTGAGTGGGGCAAAGTATTTTTCAAAGATTGATCTGAAAAGCGGATACCACCAGATTCGCATGAGAGAAGGCGATGAGTGGAAGACAGCCTTCAAGACCAACGAAGGACTGTATGAATGGCTTGTCATGCCATTTGGCTTGAAAAATGCACCAAGTACCTTTATGAGGTTGATGAACGAAGTCCTGAAAGAGTTCATCGAGAAGTTCGTCATTGTTTATTTGGATGACATACTGATTTACAGTAAATCAGAGGCTGAACACCTGAAGCATTTGGCCATTGTGATGAAGAAACTGCAGTAGGAGAAGTTGTTGATTAATATGAAGAAGTCCTCATTTATGAAGACAGAGCTCATTTACTTGGGTTTTGTTATTTCAGCTAATGAGTTGAGGATGGATCCGGATAAGGTGGAGGTAATTAAGAATTGGCCATCACCGAGAAATGTATTCGAGGTGAAAAGTTTTCATGGTTTGGCTAGTTTCTACTGAAAGTTTATCAGAAATTTCAGTGGGATTAGTGCAGCGATGATGGATACGGTGAAGAAGCGGCATAAGTATTTTCACTGGACAGCAGAGGCTGAGAAGAGCTTCAATCTATTGAAGCAGAAGATCACGAAACAACCGGTTCTGGTGTTGCCGGATTTCCAAAAGACATTTCATATAAAATGTGATGCAAGTGGGTTTGCCATAGGAGCGATCTTGAGTCAGGAAGACAGACCGATTGCATATTTCAGTGAGAAACTCGATGAGGCAAAGGTGAAATACTCCACGTATGATAAAGAATTTTATGCTATCATATAGGCGCTGAAGAAGTGGAGGCATTACTTAATCCCAAAAGAATTTGTTTTGTACAGTGATAATCACGCATTGCAGTTTGTGACTCAACAGAAGAAGTTGAATCAGAAGCATGCAAAATGGGTAGAGTATATGCAGAATTTCACATTTGTGATTAAACACATTTTGGGTACTGCTAACAAAGTGGCTATTGCTTTGAGCAGAAAATGTTTGTTGTTGCAGGAGTTCCGAGTCAAGACCTTAGGTTTTGATAATCTCAGGGACATGTACGTAGGAGATGCAGATTTTGCGGAAGCGTATGAAGCAGCTGAGAATCCAGTTCTCAGAGACAGAAGCCCTTAGATAGATTATATGATCCAGGAGGGATTGTTGTTCAGAGGCAATCAACTGTGTATTCCAAATTGCTCCATGAGGGAGAATCTGTTGAAAGAGAAACACAGCGGAGGCTTAGCAGGACATTTTGGCCATGACAAAACATTCGCGAAATTAAATGAGTCATACTTTTGGCCAGGAATGCGAGCAGATGTCAAACAATTTGTAGACTGATGTTGAATTTGCCAACATTCGAAGGGGAGAAAGCAGAATGCAGGGTTTTATCAGCCATTGCCCATACCAGAGAGGCCATGGGAGGCGGTCAACATGGATTTTGTAGTGGGGTTGCCAAAGACACAAAGAGGTGTTGATTCAATCTTTGTGGTCGTGGATAGGTTTTCTAAGATGGCACACTTCATCCCATGCCAGAAGACCAGCGATGTGACTCACATCGCAAATTTGTTTTTCAAGGAGGTCATTCGACTTCATGGGTTGACGAAAAGTATAGTTTCGGACAAGGACACTAAATTCATAGGGCATTTTTGGAGGACCTTATGGAAGAAGTTGGGAACCAACTTGGCGTTTAGTTTTGCTTATCATCCTCAGACGGATGGACAAACAGAAGTGGTCAACAGAAGTCTGGGAGACTTGTTGAGGAGCCTGGTGATGGAACACCATAGCCAGTGGGTCAATATATTACCATAGGCAGAGTTTACATACAATGACTCAGTGAACAGAAGCACAGGGAAGAGTCCATTCCAAGTTGTCTATGGGGTGCAACCGAGAGGAGTTTCTGAGTTGAGGGATTCAGAACAGACTGCTACTAGTAGCGCTAGTGCTGAGGAATTTGTTGAGGCGATGAAGGAACTTCACAGCAGGGTGAAGGAGCGGTTGCTGAAATCAAATCAGGAATACAAGCGCAGAGCAGACCAGCGGAAGAGACAACTTCAGTTTGAAGTTGGTGATCTAGTTCTGGCACACTTGAGGAAAGAAAGGTTCCCAAGAGGAACATACAATAAGTTAAAAATGAAGAAAATCGGGCCATGCAAGGTCTTAAGAAAATTCGGAGAAAATGCTTATGAGATCGAGTTACCAGATGGGATCGGAATATCTTCGATATTCAATATCGCGGATTTATACCCATACAAAGCTGAAGAAGCAGAGACTGGAATAGAGTAGCCAGTGATCCAGTGGATGAAACAATTGCCAGTTGCAAAGAAGCCACAGATGGAATGCATACTAGACAAGAGAGTGGGTAAGAAGACCAGGAGGAAAGAATACTATGAGTATCTGGTCAAATGGAAGGGCCATCCAGTGGAAGATGCCAGCTGGGAGAGTGAAGCAGTGATACAGAAGCATGGACAGAACATGCGGGAGCTCATGGACAGGAGCCCATGAAATTTTTCAAGCCGAGGAGTATGATGCAGGAGCATCACCAGCACATCAAACGAGCCAGCGTGGAAGCGAAGGACAGCTCGACAAGCCAGCACAAATTTTGAAAATGCTTTGGGATTGTTGCGCGATCTTAAATGAGTCATTTAAGAAGAAGCGCCTTTGTATATTGTAATGGACCTTGAGCGGATAGCTCTCGTCCTTTAGTAGATAGACGACATTTAATACAGTTAATGATGGTAGAAAGGATTTTAATTCATAGATTAGACAGTTTTAGAAGCAAGAGGGAAAACAGATATAGACACCCTCATTATATCATTGTAACATTAGCCTGAGTAAGAGAATCAATTCAGAAGCATGAAGAGAAGAGTAAACAGAGAATTGTATGAAGAACACCCATGTACAGGCATTTGAATTAATAGAAGAAAGCTTTGATTCAAATCCATGGTTTTGTGTTGTCTCTCTGTGTATTGATGTTATGCTCAATGAATGTTTGCTTCCTATCATACATTTGCTTTTATATGCTGTGTATGTGATTTCATGTATGAATTGAAGTCTGAGAGAGTGAGTGAATGAGTTTCAATTGTTTCTCTAATTGAGCCAGAGGATTCCTGCAAGGAGTGCAGTCGAATTGTCCGCAAGGAGTGCGTTGACAGAAGGGTTCAATTAGAGATAACTTCTGTTCTCATTTCCTCAAAGGTGTAGTTGGGCACAGGAGCCGTGCAAGGAGTGCGTAGGCTGGTTAAAGGTCTCAGGGTTTGAAAACCTGAGAAAATCTTGAAAGACTGCTACTGCAGGAGTGCGTAGAGTCGAGAGACTTCAACGTTTAGATGTCGTTGAAAGGGCTGCTGCAAGGAGTGTGTGCAAAGAGTTCTCTTTTTCTAAGAGACTTGAAGTCGTGGAAAAGCTCAGGAGGAGTAGGCCTTTGAATTAATTGAAGGATAAGCACGGGGAAGCTGCTATTGAAAGTCTGAGGGAAGCATTGCAGGCTTGCGAGCAGGCGGACGAGTTTTGTGGAGGGGAACGAAATCGTTTCGCAGAATCGTCAAAGGAAGAACGGACGGTCGAAATCCTCTGAGGAGATTTGGCAAAGTTCCGAGGGCCGTTGAATCTTGCGGAGGTGCATGGAGGTTACGGAGAGAAGGTCCGAAAGGCTTAGAAGCTCAGGATGGGCAGAGTCGTCGATCCAGGTCATAAGGACCGTCGGATCTACACATGATATCATTTATCGGGGATTCGTGAATCGAAGTTGCAAAGGATCGCATCAGGAATTGTGATATTGTGATCCGCGATATCCCGACAAGATCAGAACCGTTCATTGTTGAGGACGCGTGTCAGAAGATCTAAGGAAGTTGGGGTTCGGCATATCAGGGATCCTGAGAACAGGATACTCAGACAGTTTGGAATTGTGAAATGCGATATCCCGACGTTGAGGGATAGTGTGTGTGTGGGCCACAAGAGTTAGTGGAGGACAAGTGGCACGTATATAGGGGATCGGAAAAAAGGAAAGTCCCGAATCCATTGGCATCAGGGATCGTGATCTCGCGAATCTCGAATTCCCGATAGAAGTGACGGGGATCGAGGAGACGGCTCACACGTGCATCGGAGTTCAGCGTGTTGGGTATCGGAAGTTGGAAAGGCAAGTAGTTTGATATCGCGAGTTGTGAATCGCGATAGAGCAGAAGTCCCGACAAGGTAAGGGCAAGTCAACGTTGACTGACCATCGGGTCTTGGGGATTCGAGAGCCCAGTGATCGACTTTTGAACTTGCGAGGTCGCGAGTTCTGATCCTCTGATAAATAAATAAAAGGGGGATCACGTAGAAGAGAATATGTGGGGTGCAGATTTCCCGGTAGGGAAATAGAAGAACCTTGGGGTTCTTCGGGCCCAAGGAGGAGAAGATCCTGTGAGAGCGGGCATGCCTGCGACTGCGGCTACGTCAATTTTCCTATTGAGGAAATGGCTCAAGAGCCTTGTGAAGTTATGGTGAGAAATATTGGATTAGTTGGGAGGATTATGGTCATCCAAGTGCACTAGAGCCCTAGAGGTAAGTGGGAAGGCCCGAGTGACTATGTGTAATGAAGGGGGATTCCATTCCTTGGGTTGTGCAGGTTGTGGGGATCAGAGTGGAACCTGGGTTTTGGGGCTATTGTGTGTGGAAAGCAGACAATCAAGACCCTGGATAGATCTCCTTGTGGACTCATAGCCTCAACTCAAGGGTGGCCTGTTGTTGGGAGAAAATGAACAACAACACCTATGGCTGGAAGGTTCATTCTTTGTACACGGCTAGTCAATTATTATACATACAAATAAGTTATTTGTTATGTTATTATGTTTATTTCATTGTGAAAATGGTGTCAAACAGGCATTTTGGATACAATTTTGAGGAAAATCCTAATGATGGAGGAGATGCACAGCAGCAAAAGAAAGAAGAGAAGGAAAGAGCAGAGTGCACAATAAATGAATATTCAGGATAGAAGTCTGTAGTAAAAGCATACTTTCCAACGAATAGAAAGAGAATAAAACAAGAGAAGAAAGAAGAAAGATAAAGCAGGCGAAAAGGAAGGACAACAATTTGACATGCAAAAGTAGCAAGAACAACATTCGGGAATGAAAAAGAAGCATGCAGACGCAAAAGCAAGAAAATCACTCCCGAACAAAGAGTGAACATGAGTTGTAATGAGTCAAAATGAATTGTAATTGGGCTTTGGGGATAAGCAAGTAAGCTTTTTAGCCCTGGATCACATGATATAAATATGTAATGGGTCGGGTAGAATAGGTTGTTGAAGGCTGAAGGTTGAAGGTTGGAGAAGAACTAATGTGTTGTTGATGTTGAGAGAATAGATTGAGTATGAGAGAGGAAATCTATGTCCGAGTGGGAAAGGAGAGTTTCAAAGAGAAGCTTGCACTACAGAGTGGCTAGGTAGGGTGGGCACTGATAACATGATGAATATGTTGTAGCGCAGTGTGCAAGCCTGGAATGGTTACATAAAGCATAATAAAGAAGCTAGTCATTGTGGACATAGCCCAAAGTTGGGTGAACCATGTTAACTTTGTGTCTCTATGTGTGTGATTCATGTGATTGTTTATGAATAGTAGGTTTATGCATGTTAGAACAGATCAATTTACTATATGATCATTGCACAATAATTATGGATGTTATGCTGAATAGTTTATGTTGCAATCTACATCATGATGGTACTGTATAAAATCAATTATTAAGTAACCAAGGAATAATAGACACTGGATAATGCACACAGAGTAGATAAGTAAGAATGAATAAGATGATTGCCTCCCATCCCCTCGTTCCTGCAGAAACTTGGTTCCTCTAGCCCCAATAGATGCCTCAAGTGAGACTTCACTTTCATGCAGGGGATGTCGAAAGGGCCAGTATCTAAAGGGTTTTGTTGGTTAGATAACTTGAACCTAGGGTCTTACAATCGCACACCAACAAATGGTTTTGTTGCCGGGACACGAAATCTGTGATTGAGGCAATGTTTTGGAGGCCAACTAAAAAAGAGATTGTGGAATGGCTAGAAGGGAAGGAATGATAATTTTCTCAAAAAGAGAGTAGAAACCCTCAGATAAGCGACGAACAATGGATGCAAAGGCACGTGTACATAGATATGCATGGAATTTTCTTTGGAGAATTTCCGATTATCTTAACTGAATGATCATAAATATTAGTGGAGAATATTGGAAGGTACCGAACTGTAGCATTGAGGAACTAGACTCATGAGTTAGTAAGGCAGTTGAATTTTTTAGGTAATAAGAATTCTCGTGTAGTTGATTTATGGTTGGACAGTATATTGGGAGGTTATATTACAAAATTTGTAGTGGATTGTACCCAGTCATACAATTTTGCTAAAAGGGATTTCTTCAAGGGTATGCGTGGAAGGTTTATGAAATAATTGGGTACCTGGATAAAGATATTGTTGTGTGACAAGTGCGTGATGACAATGGAATATGAATGCTAAGGGGTTTCGCGCACATATGGGAATTGGGGGATGACAAGATGATAGTCTGAAGGTAGGAAAGAATGAAGGAAGAAATGAAGAAGGAAGGGAGGGAATAAGGATGCATAGAATTGAATAAGCGGTATAAAAAGAGGAATACGAGTTTCAAGTAATGCGCAATGGAAGAAGGTACAAGAGGCTGAAGACTGGGGCTAAGAAAGGAGAGTCATGCAGTGATCCTAAGGGAAGAGAACCCTGCACAAAAGTCCAAATCGTAGAAATATAGATTATAGAAGGAGAGGAAGAGGATTCTCAATCCAGTCCGATAATAGAAGAGTCGTTAATTCCTATTTAGACTGGACCATGTGTCGACCCCACAACCCTATGTATATCACCTAGATCGGAAAAAATATTTGAGGATTTTTTAAAAGAACTCGTAGTTAGCAAGGGAGGAAAAAGTAGCAGTAGCTAAAGTAGTGGAAGAAGTGTGCCGATTCAAAGTCAACCAGCATTGCTAAGAGGGGGTACTACACAGAAAAACATGGCAGAGTTAGATAACACATTGAGACTACCTGAGTTCCAGGGAGTTGGTTTAGAGGACCCAGAACATCTATTTGTATGTAAGACAAGTTGGACTGTGAAGAATGTCCAAGACGAGGTTGTAAAGATTGCACAGTTGGCAACAACATTTAGGGGCCGTGCATTACTCTAGTACATGAAACTGAAGAGTACCACACCTACAAGACAAGCCAAGACGTTAGCAGAAATCAGACAAGCATTGTTGAAAGAGTTCAAGAAACTAAAATCTGAGTCGCAGTACATTACAAAGTTGAAAGAAATCAAACAAGTACAGGATGAATCAGTTTGGTATTATGACCAATGTTTTAAGGATCTGATGGGTAGATTGACATTCCAGATCCCTAATCAACAACATCAAAAATTGTTTATTGCAGGATTACTACCACACATTCTACGGTCATTGATACAACAAAAGGTTATGTTGTAGCCTGAAGCTTTGGAGATTGCAATGAAGATGGAAGAATATCCTATAGGAGATGGGGGAGGAATGGAACAAATTCAAACATAATTATTTTCCTTAATAATTCAATTATCAGAGCTTACAAATGGGAAGGAGAAGCGAGAACAAGTCGGGTGTACCAAATCTAGGACTGAAGGCCACCATAAGGACGAATGCCAAAAATTTGCGCAGTATTTGGCGACTGGAGCACCGAATCCATTACCAGGAGGGGGACACTGTGAAATATGTAAGAAATGGGGATATCATCCGATTGAGTGTCCATTGTTGCAAAAAAGCAGAGTACGTCAAGGAACTTATTTTGTAACTTTTTCAAGTCAGTAGGGCATGAAGAGATGGATTGTTGTGCATTCGATTTGATGAGGGAGAACACTTCAGATATGTATAATATTCAGGAGGAGAATGATGCAATAGAAGGAGGTGGTCCATATTATAACAATCAGTGAAGATTTAATCCAGTAAACTGAGGAGGATTTGGTAGAGGTTGAGGCAGAGGAAATTTTGGCAGAGGAAGTAGAGTACCAATAATATGTTACAATTGTAATCAACTAGGACATTTAGCTCGTGAATACTCAAACCCTCGTACAACCTACACATATTGTAGAGAACTTGATCATGTGAGAAAATATTGTCCTCAACTACTCGCGAAGTGGCAGGAAAGAGGGAATCAGAACTACAATCCAAATCATAATGTATAAAAGATATCAGCCAAGAAACACAATGAAGGACCTAGAATAGTAGTTTTTACACACAGAGGAACTATAACAGGGGATGATGTGATGAATGGAAGGAAGCAGGTTGAGCAATGGGTAAGGAAATCAACAGGACCTATGCCAACATTTGACCCACAACAAGAAAAGGAGACGTATCAGAAGGCAAAGAAAGAGATACTAGGACTGAATTGGATAGCATCAAGATCATATGTGCCTCATATTTGTGAGCGTACTATGCCAAAAAAGTCACTTGGGAAGGTAAGTACTTTGAGAGAGTTTTTGAGAATTTGTGTGGTGTTGATGAAAGACAAAACTGCGTTGAATGCATTATGTGAAATGATTGATCATTGCACATAAGAAAAGGAAATTCTTGTCACATATAAGGTAGTGAATCAGGTACTGCACAAAAAGAGGAACAACAGAGAATTCAAATTAAGTGCATATATTGGGGAATACGATGTTGATAACATGATTTTATAATTGGTTTTGGATGTAAATGTGTTACCAAAGCAGACCTGGTAAATGATGGGTAAACCCAAGTTGATTTGGTCTCCTATTCAGTTAAGGTTGAAAAACCAACACAAGATAGTATCAATTGTTTGATTGATAAGAGTACCTGTGAATATAGATGGAGTGTGCAATGTAGTAGATTTTGAAGTCATTAAGATCGTGGATGATAGATAGCCATATTCGGCGCTAGTGGGACTAGAATGGGCCTTTGATAATCAAGTGATCATTAGTCTGAAGAGGGGGGAGATGATATTTGAGGTAGGAGACTTGAATTTTACTACACCATTGGATCCGAAAAAAGGAAAGAGGTATATAGAGCCAACAAGAGGGAACAAAATTGACAATTTGTATAACATAACTATAAGGATGGATGACTATGTCAAATCGACTACAAATGTTGTACTCAGTTGGATAAGCATTAGATCGTGCATGTCAGATTTGAAGGAAGGTCTGGAACATTAGCAATAGAAGATGCATGAAGTATCAACTAAATGATGTGCACGCATAGCTCGATCATTGCACTAGATTGGAAGGAAGTTATGTGATCCACCCAAGTATAATGGATTAACTGATATAAGCTCGTTTGTAAATGCGTTTGAGTTGCAAGTACCTGAACAACAAAGACTATTGGCACTAGATGTTGTCTTAAAGGCCACTTCAGCTAGATGGTGGGTTGCACACAAAGAGGGAATGGAAGACTATTTGCAGTGTAGAAGACTAATGCAAGTGAGATTTGGTACCAAGTTGGAGAATATTGTGCATAAGTATACAGGGATAAGTGACCCAGCAGATCATATTGGGCAGTGCATAAACATATGGGGATCAATATAAAAGAAGGAATGGATGCACGGGTTTATACATACACTGGATACAATTCCGAAGAATTGGTACATGCAGATAGAAATGGGAAGAGAAACAACAAACTGGGATGAGTTGATTCAAAGGTTTAAGGTAATATTTACTTTTGAACATGAATATCCATTACTATATGCAATGTTGCAGACCATTAGAAATAAGATATTTTTAGAATAAGGGTTGATAGAGGTGGTATATGTGTGCAATTCGCACAGATATTCTATGAATGTCCATGAATTACTAGAATGTTACAATGTTTCTAAGGAAGAGAAGGACAAGGAAGATCCAAGGAATCTAAAAGTACCTAAAACTAAGGGGGAACACGTAGTAGAAGGGACAGAGCTTGAATCTATTTTGTACACACAACCAATAAAGACATGGAAGGTAAATATTGGGAAAGGAAAACCCAAAGTTTTTGTAGATAGGAAATTATTGGAATGATGAAACGATGGAGAAGATTGCAGATTTACTACGCGAGTATCATGATCTATTCCCAACTACATTTTCATATATGAAGGGGATAACTGGTGAATTAGGTGAGATGAAGATCCCTTTGAAACTAGATGCTAAGCCAATGTGACAAAGACCCTACAGATTAAATCCAAAGCATAAAGAGAATTTAAAGGTAGAGAGAGACAGAATGTTAGAAGCAGGGATTATTGAACCAGTGGTGGAATCTGAATGGATAAGTCTAACAGTGGTACAAGATAATAAAACATGAGGAATCAGGATTTGTGTAGACCTAAGGAAGTTGAATGATGCATGTCTATATGATCCATTTCCAGCACCTTTCACAGACGAAGTACTAGAGAATGTAGGAGGGAAGGAGGCCTATTCTTTCACAGATGGATTCTCAGGGTATCATTAGATAAATTACCAGTACACAGTGATGCCCTTTGGACTAAAGAATGAACCTGCAATTTTTTCAAGAGTTGTTGTTGCAACTTTTAAGGAATTTATCCATAAGTTCCTTGAAGTATACCTAGATGATTGAATTGTGTTTAGTTTATTGAAATATCAGATAGAAGTACTCAAGATAATGTTTGATAGGTGTAGACAATGTCATATTTCACTAAACTTGAAGAAATGTATTTTTTGTGTGCCTTTTGGCATTTTGTTAGACCATGTGGTATGCAAACAAGGATTATTAGTGGATCCTGCCAAGATTACAATGATTCTAGATTTACAACCACCTATATCAGTCAGACAATTGAGAGTAACCCTAGTCCATACAAGATATTACAGGAAGTTCATTAAGGGCTATGCATGGATTACAACACCTATGGAGAAGATATTGAAGAAAAAATCTCTAGGAGGCATGGTGAATGGAAGTCGGTTGAAACTCTATAGAGACGATCGACCATCTGTGCATTAATATGAACTATGCAAGAACGCATATATCATAGTAGATGTACTATAGTAGGGAGGTAAAATACATAAAAACAAACAAAAAGTAGAAAAAGGAAGAAAACAAACGAAAAGTAGAAAAAGGAAGAAAACAAACGAAAAGTAGAAAAAGGAAGAAAACAAATAAAGAGTGGAAAAACAAAAGAAATACAAAATTAGACAGGAAGAAATATGGCACAGAAAAAGGGAGTATCACACAGATGACAAAAACAACACAGAGGCAGTTAAGTGCGCATAAAATTCAAGTATGGAACGAGAACGTTAAGGGCATTAAAGCACAAAAACAATAGTTAAAAAACAGTAATGATGAAACATCTTGGAGACACGTAGTCATAAATAGAAGGCATCGTCAAGGATTGGTACAGAAGGGAAGATCGAAGGAATAATCTAGTGAAGGATTTGACATTAATGCCATAATAAGGAAAGTATTGATTGCATACTATGACTGGATTCAACACTTACTTTTGGCGTGAAAGAAATTACACAGTTGTCAAAGGGTTATAAAAGTGCATAAGGGATCGACAGGGAAAGTTTATTTGCATTTGATAAGATATATGATCATACCAGAGATGAACCAGAACCGACACAGAAAAATTAAAGAAATTAGTTGTAGAGAACAATGGAACCACCAAAAGTTAGGGCATTAGCAACCGCCACACATAAGCAAACAAAAATACCATCGGTTGCACCAATGTTCGTGGAAACACCCAGAGCTTCGGCCTCACAGTTGATATTTCACAGGGACTACATATCACCAAGAAAGGACACCGCACCACAGGTTAGAGTACCCATAGATGGAAAGTACCCGTTGGTCACCTTCTAAGGAAAAGGAGCAAAGGGAAAGGACAATGACAACTTCAGTGGAAAATATTAAGAGTCTATACCAGGAGTGTGCAAGCCTGTTTGACGAGAGTACGCATATTTGGACACATCTCACGATGAATCCAGAGCTGAAGGAGATCGAGGATAGAATAAGAAGTACACATGAATATGACCAGAAAACTAAAGGAATCATCAACACTCTACCTCTTGTCGAATGGATGACATCCATCCTTGCAAATAGACAAAACTACAACAAAGTAGAGCATATGCGAGTAGAGCAGAAGAAGGTTGCATAGAAATTGGAAACCCTACATAATCAAGCACTCAAGGTAATATGGGAATTGGCCATTATGCAGGGCATGAAAAAGAAAGCAACGCAGGAAACTGAGGAGAAACTTATGACCTTCACTGTGCAATTCGTAGAGTAAATTTTGGGAAAATATGAAGAAGCAACAAAAGAATTCGCATCAGCAAGGAAAACCCTCCAAAATTTCATGGAGGCATGGAGGAGTGCGACGCAACATGCCTAAGTGGCTCAGGACGAGCCACAGGTGAGTGTTGGGGGCACGTTGGACATGCATTTTGGATACAATTTTGAGGAAAATCCTAAGGATGGAGGAGATGCATAGTAGCAGAAGAAAGAAGAGAAGGTAAGAGCGAAGTGCACAATAAAGACACATTTAGGATAGTAGTGCACAGTAAAATCATACTTGACAACGAATAGAAAGAGAATAAAGAAGGAAGATAAAGAGGGTGAAAAGGAAGGACAACATTTCGGCATGCAAAATCAAATAGATGTGCAAAAGAAAGAAGACAAATAGTCGGGAATGCAAACTCAACATGTAGACACAAAAGAAGGAAAAGCACGCCCAAACAAAGAGTCAACATGATTTTTAATGAGTCAAAATGAGTTGTAATTGGGTTTTGGGGATAAGAAAGTAGAGTTTTGAGCCCTAGATCACATGATATAAATATGTAATGTGTCAAGTTGAATAGGCTACTAAAGGCTAAAGGTTGAAGGTTGGAGTAGAACTAATGTTTTGTTGATGTTAAGAGAATAGACTGAGTATGAGAGAGGAAGTCTATGTCTGAGTCGGAAAGGAGAGTTGTAGAGAGAGGCTTTCACTGCAGAGAGACTAGGCAGGGTGGGGATTGATAACATGATGAATCTATTGTAGAACAGTGCACAATCCTGGAATGGTTACAAAAATCATAGTAAGGAAGCCAGTCATTGTGGATGTAGCCCAAAGTTGGGTGAACCGCGTTAAATTTGTGTCTCTATGTGTGTGATTCATTTGATTTTTTATCAATAATAGGTTGATGCATGTTAGACTATATCTTTTTACTATATGATCATTGCATAGTAGTTATGGATGTTATGGTGAATAATTTATATTGTAATCTGCATCATGATGGTACTTCATAAAATCAATTACTAAGTAACCAAGGAATAGCATACACAAGATAATGCACATAGAGTAGATATGTAAAAATGAATAAGATGATCACCTCCCATCCCCTCGTTCCTGTAGAAACTTGGTTCCAACATCCACAATCGATTCCTCAAGTGAGAATTCACTTGCAAGCAGGTGATGCTGAAAGGGTCAGTATCTAAAGGGTTTTGTTGGTTAGATAACTTGAACCTAGGGTCTAACAACTGCGCACCAACAAATGGTTTATATGAATGTTTTGTGTTTGTTGTGTGCTTATTATATGCATTCACGTTTTTAATATATATTGTTATATGCATTTATAATTATGGTACAAGCCAAATGGTTAAATATGTGTGTGATCTGTAGCCGGTAACTTACGTGAAATTAATTAGAAGAAAATATTAAATTCAGATGTGAAGTCCACTCATAATGGCCCTCAGTTGGATTGATTACGTTACACTTATGGCACAACCATATCTATGGAAAATGAATTGAATCTTTGAGACATTCCCTTAAAATGTTGTCCTTGACATCAAAAGGAGACTTTTCTACATTTCTAAGGTAAATCCTGGATAGACTATATCTCTTATTTTTGTAACATAATGTGGTAAATTGGAAAGTCATATAAAATAAAATCATGTCATTGACAATTCCGCTGCGATCCAGACACGTCATTTTCATCCTTGTATAGTTTTTCTTTGTCAAATGATTTGTGCAATAGAAGTATTACATTTTTGTTCTTATAAATGAATATATATCGATATCTTTAAGGATATTTTGGGTGTTCTACATTGCAAGATCCAACACATAATTTATCTACTTCCCATAGCAACATTACTTGATAGAGTTTTGTATCATAGATCCTTGCTAGAAAATAAAAGATAAAACACACACACACATACACATAAAACCTTTTATAGAAGTGACATCAAATTTTGGTCATGTCTATATGGATGCTTGATTGCATGACAAGGGAAAAAGGTCATTAGCGCATTTGTGTTGGTTTTCAATTATTGTACATGATCACAATGAAGAAAATGTACCACATTCCTCTGATTGGCGACCTTTTAGACACACTATAGGTTCGAACGAGGTATTTCACCAAAAATGACTTGATGTCTCGCTACCACTAAGTTTCTATTGACCCTCAAGTTGTTTGGAAAACAACCTTGAAAGCTAAGAAGGGGTTATATGAGTGGTTGGTCATGTCTTTTAACTTAACCAATGATCCTACAACTTTCATGCACCTTATAAATGATGTTTCACACCCATTTACAAGTAAATTTTTTATTGTTTATATTAATGATGTGTTGATTTTTAACAAGAGAAGATCACCTCTTGCTTATTGAAACACTTCTAAAGAAGTCCTATATCAACAACATGATATTTTCAAACTTAGATAAGTATGCATATTCTTTGAGATGCTACTATTAGCTTGGTTTCATCAATTGATGATAAAAGCATGCAAATGGATCTAGATAAAATTTATGTCCCTTGCAATTGGATTACCTTGGCCAATCTAAGAAAGTTGTGAAAATATTTGTGTTGGAATTCTCCCACATCACACACCTCCTTTACTCTCTTTTTCTTGTAAAAGTTTCTAAGAAGATCATGTTCCCTTGGGAAATAATGTAGCAATAAAACTTTGTAATATTAATGTGCATATTTGACGCAGACCCCCTACCTCGGCAAGGTCCATTGACCTCCCGATCTTTGGATCACTCTAATTCCCTAAGTTGGATTAGATCTTTCGATTCCCTGTTGGAATCCCACGAACAAATCCACAGGTCCAAATAAGAAACTCAGCCTATGTGCACAAGCATCAGACATGAGCTTCCCTCCACGTGACCACTAACCGTGACCACAAGCCTAACCAAAGGCGCATCGCGATTTCGCGAGTCGGGTATTTGTTTGTGAGTCACCCCGACTCTCCCGACCTCTGAAATCCTGACAGGGGCCTAGCACTAGCTAGCTCCTCCCTTACCCTCCTTCCATATGTCCCCTCACTATGACCTAGGGCCAAACCTCCGAGCGCGTCGAGATATTGCATATCAAAGCTCTCGATATAAATTTTCTTCCTTTTCCCGATGTCTGAACTCCCGATGACCGCTTATACCAGATCAATGGTCCTCGTTCCCCCACGATTCGACAGTCCAGATCGCGTTGGGATTTCGCGATTCGCGAACCATGAGAATGGTTCCTCTATGCTCTTCTGACTCCCAAAATGTCGATATTCTAAAATTATCCCTGGACAATCAACGGTCCAAAGCTCTCCTCGATCGACAGCTATGATCAAGCCACGAACTTGGGCCTTGAGAGCTCCCAGGATTCTCCCCTTTGACTTCTTCGATGTGTGAGTCAGCAAAATGTTGATCGCTCGCCACGCGTCCCTTTCGATGGACGGTCCGAATGATTTCGGGACTTCGCATTTCTCAAAGTTGAAAGACTTCTCGCCTCAGATCTTTCGATACCCGATCCTCTGAAATCTGCTGCCACTTGTCCTCTGACGATGGATGGTTCTGATCTCGTCGAAACTTCGGGACTTCGCAAAGTCCACTCTTCTGTACACTATCGAAGGGTTTAAACCTTGTGCACCTTCCTCTGGATCCAATAGTTGTTGGTCCACGTGCTTAGATCCGACGGCCAAGATCTGTTCTCCTCTGCGCGTTCCTCCTATGTGTCTGGACATGAGATTCAACGCTCAAGATCTTCTCCTCTGCAATTGATATAATGGTTGTTATCGCTCCTCCTCCTAAGCTCTGGTGTTCTTCCCAAACTTGGAAGAATTCAAATGTTTTCAAAGGCCTCCACCTTTTATTCTTTTGCACTGTGAGCCCGATGTCTTGAGTCTCACCCACGTTCCAAAGACGTTGTCTCTCCTGAGCTTTGGGACTTGGAATAATTCCACTCCTGCGCACTACTTGTGCTATCTCTTCTGAGCTTTCAACTTGCTCAATCTCTAAGGGACTCATCCCTTCTTCATCTTCCCAAAAGACTTCTAGTGCCCTCCTAGCATGTTCTGCACTCGACCTCCTAATATTTCGAACTTAAAACAAGTTCTCTCTACACGCACTCCTTGCACTCTAACCGGCCTTCAACTGGTTGTCTTCAACACTTCGGCTGAGTGTTGACCTGGTGCACTCCTTGCACAGGTTTTCCTCTAGATTATTCACTAACTCTGTAACCTTGAGCTTCAACTGCTCAGACCTCAAAGGTCTCTATCCCTTTTGTCCCTCAAAGAGATATAAGTTCCCTCTTGGAAACTTATGCTCAAGCACTCCTTGTTGAGATGACAGAGTATTCAGTAACTCTGTAAGTGTCTTCTCCTTGACACTTCTCTTATCTCTGAACTCAAAACAGAGTTCTCCTTGTGCACTCCTTGCACTTCACTCAATGCCCACCTGGCAGAGCTTCACAGAATCCTCAACAATCTGTCATGCAACCCCTTGCATTAAGCCACAAAGAACCTAGATTGAAATAAAAAAACCCACAAATAGAAATTCAATCTATCCCTGCAGATTGAATCTAACATACATCTATAGCCTAAAATTACACACAGATGACATTCATTCAATTACACATAAAACACATAAAGACATAGAATCTCATGTAGGAAAAACTGCTCTTTGTATAAATATTAATGTTCAGTTACAATGTGTACAAAAGCCCAGACTACTACAGAATCTCAGCTCTCTCTCTTCACTCCTATTATTCCTATCTCTTCTCTTGGTCTCCTCACTCTCTTCATTTCTCACCCTAATGAATCTAGATACAAAATATCTTTTTACAAAAGAGGGGCTCCTTGATCTTTCCCTCCAAGCTACCTACTCTCATTAATTTACATTGAATGACATTCAATGGTTGTCTAATTCGAATCGAATCTAGATCTTATCAGCCTGTCATCCATTAAAGGCGACCCTATCTACTATCTGCACAAAGGCATCAGCGTGGCTCTTCCAACCTTACAAACATTTAATTACATTTTGAATTTTTGAAAATGAGAGGGTTGGAGCCTCTCCTTTCATTGAATTTGCGTTGAATGTGTTGTCTAGATGGCACATTGTTGGGTTGGAGCGATGCTCCTGCATCATACTCCACTGCTGTGAAAAATTCATGAGTTCCTGCTCATGAGCTTCCTAGCTCTGTTGAAATCCACCTGGATCCCAAATTCTCTTCTAGAGTTGTCCATCTTCTCCACTACTTTGTTGTTGTTGCTGCTTCCTTGTTGTTCTTGCAGGCTTCCTTCTTCTCGTCTTCTTCCTGCTGATAGATTCTTGCGCTGACCTCAACATCAACCTTATTATATCCTCAGTCACCTCTTCCAGCTACTCTAATGGATGGTTTATCTCCTATGATATGCTTGACTACCTATTCATGGCAATCATCTACTGGCTCTGGATTTTTCAACCAATCCTCCAACACCTCTAATTCCTTCTCCTATGGAGTGAGCATCTTATTTGCATGCTCTTCTTCTGCTAGGGTAGACATCAGTGTCTTCTCCTTCTCTTCCTCTATGACAATCATTGTTGGTTGTCCTTCTGCTGCTGCACCCGCGACACACGTTATGGCCTCAATTGGGCTATTTGGCAGGAATATGTCAATTCCTCCAATGATCAGAATACTCCTTTGATCCTCCTCTGTCAGCATTCCTTGTTGATCCAAACTCACCTCTGAGTTCATGAGACTATTAGATAGTCTCATCTTCTCTCCCTTTCCCACCTAGCAATCTGGGATTTCTGCCTTGCCCTCCTAGCAATTTATGAGATCCTCCAATGATCCAATCTCATTGCGTACCTGAGAATCTGAACTTTCTTCACTGCCCACCTGGCAGCCTTTGAGATCAACCATGGACCTATTCTCATTTCCCTCTAGGCAACCTGAAAGTTCCTCACTGCTCACCTGCCAGTTTCTAAGACCCTTCTCCGATCTCTTCTCCTCACCATCACTGAGACTCTTCCCAGTTTCTGGCTCACATATATGAACCATCTCCTCTTCACCTCTAAGGTTTTCAACATATCTCAGCCACATTCTCAACAACCTTTGTTTTCCTCTGGCCAACAATTTCTGAACGAACCACTTTACCTTCTTATTCAAGGGCCACTCATACACCCAATGCACCTTTGCATCCTACTGCAATTTAAATGCAAGATTCTCCATCTATGATCTTACCTCGTTGAGTTACCGGTCCAACTCAACCTTGCTTTTCTGCTGGCAATCTTTACCTTGACCACTCCTTTGGCCTTCAATAGCCATCTTCTTTTCTGTTTTCATCTCACTTGGTTGTCAAATGTTTGTTGCTTACATGCAAGAAGATATCCTTGCACATAGCATCAACATCATGTCTTCAGCTTCTGATACCATTGATGGTATCGAACTATCTCCTTTACCTCCTTCACCTGAAATATACAGACGAAAAATCAACTCTAATACCACTTGATGCAGAACCCCTACCTTGGCAGAGTATGTTGACCTCTCGGTCTTTGGATTGCTCTAATTCCCTGAGATGGATAGGCTCTTTTGATTCCCTGCTGGAACCCCACAAACAAATCCACTAAGTCCAAATGTGAAACTCAACTCGTGCGCACAAGCATCAGACGTGAGCTTCCCTCCACGTGACCACTACCCGTGACCACAAGCCTAACCAAAGGTGCGCCACGATTTCATGAGTCGGGTATTTGTTTGTGAGTCACCCTGACTCTCTCGACCTCCGAAATCCCGACAGGGGCCTAGCACTAGATAGCTCCTCCCTTATCCTCCTTCCATATGACTCCTCGCTATGACCTAGGGCCAAACCTCCGAGCGCGTTGAGATATCGCGTATCAGAACTCCTGATATAACTTTGCTTCCTTTTCCCGATGTTCGAACTCCCGATGACCGCTTATACCAGATCGACAGTCCTCATTCCCCCACAATCCAACGGTCCAGATCAAGTCAGGATTTTACGATTCGTGAACCTTGAGAACGGTTCCTCTATCCTCTTTCGACTCCTGAAATGTCGATATTCTGAAATTCTCCTTGGACAATCAATGGTCTAGATCTCTCCTCGATTGATGGCTACAATCAAGCCGCGAACTCGGGCCTCGCGAGTTCCGACGATTATCCCCTTTGACTTCTCCTATGTGTGAGTTAGAAAAACGTTGATTGTTGGCACGCGTCCCTTTCGATGGAGGATCCTGATGATTTCAGGACTTCGCGTTTCACAAATTCGAAATACTTCTCACCTCAGATCTTTCGATACCCGATCCTCCGAAATCTGTTGCCACCTGTCCTCTGACGATGGACGGTTCCGATCTCATCGGAACTTCAGGACTTCGCAAACTCCACTCTTTTGTACACTATCGAAGGGTTTAACCCCCATGCACCTTCCTCCGGATCCAACAAATTTTGGTCCACGCGCTCAGATCCAAAAGCACAGATATGTTCTCCTTTGCACATTCCTCCTGTGTGTCTAGACGTGAGATTCAACACTCCAGATCTTCTCCTCTGCATCTAATCTAATGGATGTTGTCACTCCTCCTCCTGAGCTCTGGTGTTCTTCCCAAACTTGGAAGAATTCAAATGTTTTCAAAGTCCTCGACCTTTGATTCTTCTGTTGTGAGCCCAATGTCTTGAGTCTCACCTGCATTCCAAAGACGTTGTCTCTCCTGAGCTTTGGGACTTGGAATAAGTCCACTCCTGCACACTCCTTGTGCTATCTCTTGTAATCTTTCAACTCGCTCAATCTCTAAGGGACTCGACCCTTCTGTGTATTCCCAAAAGAATTCTAGTGCCCTCCTGGCATGTTCTGCGCTCAACCTCCTGAGCTTTCGAACTTCAAACAAGTTCTCTCTACATGCACTCCTTGCGCTCTGATCGTCCTTCAATTGGTTGTCTTCAACACTTCGGTTGAATGTTGGCCTGGTGCACTCCTTGCACAGGTCTTCCTCCAGAGTATTTAGTAACTCTATAACCTTGAGCTTCAACTACTCGAACCTCAAAGGTATCTATCCCTTCTATCCCTTGAAGAGATATAAGTGCCCTATTGGCAAATTATGCTCCAACACTCTTTGCTAAGCTGACAGAGTATTCAGTAACTCTGTAAGTTTATTCTCCTTGACACTTCTCTTATCTCTGAACTCGAAACAAAGTTCTCCTTGTGCACTCCTTGCACTTCGCTCAATGCCCACCTGGCAGAGCTTCACAGAATCCTCAGCAATATGTCATGCAACCCCTTGCATTAAGCCACAAAGAACCCAGACTAAAATAAAAAAACCCACAGATATAAATTCTATCTATCTCTGCAGATGGAATCTAACATACATCTACATCATAAAATAACACACAGATGGCATTCATTCAATTACACATAAAACACATAAACACACAAAGAATCTCATGCAGAAAAAACTGCTCTTTGTATAAATATGAATGTTCGGTTACAATGTGTACAAAACCTCAGACTGCTACAGAGTCTCGACTCTCTCTCTTCACTCCTATTCTTCCTATCTCTTCTCCTAGTCTCCTCACTCTCTTCACTTCTCACCCTAATGAATCTAGATACAAAAGATCTTTTTACAAAAGAGGGGCTCCTCGAGCTTTCCCTCCAAGATACCTACTCTCATTAATTTACATTGAATTACATTCAATGGTTGTCTAATCCAAATCGGATCTAGATCTTATCAGCCTGCCATCCATTAAAGGAAGTCCTATATACTATTTGCACAAAAACATCGACGTGGCTCTTCCAACCTTACAAACATTTAATTACATTTTGAATTTTTGAAAATGAAAGGGCTGAAGCCTCTCCCTTCATTGAATGCACATTGAATGTATTGTCTAGTTGGTGCATTGTTATGTTGGAGCAATGCTCCTGCATCAATATTGTTCTCTATCCTACTCTTGGAACTCCCTAATCTATGTCATCCTTTGAGATATAACCTAGTAACATATCAAAGTATGTGCTCGAATACCACTCTAAATATTGTAATGATGTCATTATAAACTATTCTCTTGTAGTTTCCTTTCGAGTAATTAGATTAATATTTTCTTATCACTTATACATAGTATGGTATATTATATACATATTATAATTCGAATATGGCATCAAAGACTAACAATCGGCATGTAGATAGGAGTGCACCCATTCTACTAAAAAAATCGAAGTTGTATGCATGGGGATATTTCTATACTTAAGTGGTCTACCCATCTTGCTATACTTTAGTGGTATACCCATCTTTGCCTTTGTCACCCTAATCTATGCAACCTAACCTATGTTGTAGTCCTTTTGGGAGTTCCGTGAGGGGATATTGTTATTTGAGTTATTATATTTACCTTCTTTTAATTACCCTATTTAATTTAAAGATATCCTCTTACCTAATTGAATCAATTAAGGGATGGGTAAGAGTCCTTTTTATTTTTTATTTAATTGTTTTAAGTTGGAGAAGGTTAAATTTGATCACTCGTCCTTTCTTTTATTATTATGACTATTTCAAGATTGCTATTCTACCCTTAATTTAAGGGTAGAATGCAACTATTTTTTATAATGTTACATGGATTATCTTCAATTTCTTCCACTAAGGGTTTTTGTGAAGGTTGTGTCCTTAACAAGCATCACAATATTATATAGAAATTTTGAAAATGATAAAGCTTGGTGTGTCTAGGAATAGGTGCAGCTAGTTCATAGTGGCATATGTGTTTTTCTTGTGACTCCTTCTTTCTTAGTTGCTCTCTACTTCCTCACCTTCTTTAACCATTACAATTAGGAAAACAATGAGTATATTTTTTGAAGCATCAAAGTGAATCATTTGCATAATTCAAGAATTTAAACTCCTAGTTGAAAAAGAATCTGGAAAATACATCAAGACTCTTTTTACTAATAATGTGAGGAGGTACACTAAAAATGAATTTGCAACATATTTATCAAGGCATGGCATTAAACAACAAAGCATTTTTTTACACACTTCAACAAAAGAGGGTTGTAGAAAGGAAAAATAGAATTTTAGTTGAAATGGTTAGATGTATGTTGCACTCAATAGGTCTTAAGAAAATATTTTGGGAAAAAACAATTTCTTGTGCAAATTATATTTTGAACAAGGTTTCTACTAAACCTATTTTGTAGATTAGTCTTGAAGAAAAGTGGAGTGGAAGAAGACCAAACATTAGCAATTTCAAAGTATTTGGCTATAAGTGGGACTCATATTCCTAATGAAAAACAAAAGAAGTTGGATCCCAAATCTCATAAATGCATTTTTTGTTGGCTACATTGAGGATTTTAAAGAATACAAGTTATTTGATCCATTCACTCAATATTTTATTGTTAGATTTCAACTACACCTGAGGTCTGGTCTATTGTCTCTACAGTCATACACAAATTTACCCAATATGAACTGTAAACATAAACACACTAAGATGCCTAACTACTTTAGCACAATGAAAAATAAATTAGCAATTAGATCATACACAGGTGCACATGCATTTAATGTTCAAATCTATTGTTCTTAAACCAAGAACTAATGGGCTCAAATACCAGGGAAAATGGCTCAATATTTACACAAGAAAAATGCCAAAACAACTTACAAGAAACTAGTGAAACCCTCCTTGGTTTCCATGCTAGTGTTGTTGTCCTGAGGCTAAGGGTTAGGGAATTCCTTGCCCCCTCAATCCCTCCACTACCTCTGCAACTCCTTGCTCAAATATTTGTTGAGTCCTTTTAGCATTTCTTTGTTTTCCAAGATATTGATTTTCCCATCCCTTAAAGGTTGTAAAAATGTTGTTATTACCCTGGCTGTAACAACTCTCACTCTACCTAAAGATAGTTCCAGAACTTGTTGACTGCGTTAGCCTTTAATCTATCTCAAGTTCTGTTGTTACTGCTAGTGGTTTAGGTTGTCATGTGGTTGTACAAAACTTTGCTTCTATCTAGCTATAACAACCCTCATTGGATTCCCAAGACTGCCCCTAAAATCTGCTCCAAAGTTTTCCCTCAAGGCTGTCACAATTTTTCCATCAATTATTGTTGTCCATTCCTATTTCACTGTTGTTCCAAGCTTCTAGACTCGTTTTTGTACACTTGTAATAACTCCTTAGACTGCCTAGAACTATCCCACCACTTGGTTGTTTTCATATACCACTAGGCCAAGCTACCACTAGCCTCTGTGTAATATTTCTTTATTGTACAAAGCTACCAGGCTTGTCCCAAGACCTGTGACACCCTATTTCCCTTAGGTCGAGCCTATTCCTAGTTTCCACATCCCTCTTTTGCATGGTGTCCATCCAGCTACACACCTACTGCCACTATTCTCTTCTACCCTAGCCCTCTAAGCACTAGCTATAGGCCTAATCTCCACAGGTCGAGTCCCCTAGACCTAGAGGCAGTCTATTCTCCCTAGGCCAATTCACCAAGAGGGTAGGTCGAGCTCCTCTAGGGTTGTGACTAGGTTCTCCTAGCTTCTCAACATGCTCCTACAGTCCTGTAGTTGCTTCCCTTAGATGGCCAAGTTATCCTCCTCCTTGGTACATGCCTGAAACAAGAAAATACTAGCATACTTGAGGCCTAGCAACCCCTCTCCATGACTGTAAATATAGGGAGGAGGTCACCAAAGATGCTAGACTGAAATTTCCAAGATCTTCCGCACTTGTCTCTCCACATTGAAATGTCACAATGATCTTCTGTCCTTTTATACAAGTCTAGGGGTCAACTTGAGAAGCCCCTCCACAAATTCATCTCCAAATTAGACTTACATGTGGGTGTGAAGCCCCATCACAAATGCACAAAGTCCATCGTTAATCACATGAAGCCCCAACTTTATTGTGAGGGCGTTTTCACCAAACTGAAAGTGTGACAAGGTGCCAATGATGATTCCTACATACCCAACACCTAAGGCATGGGAGAATACCTGCCCAAAGCTACAAAAAACAAAAGTTAGTATTTGTAAAGATGTACAATTCCATGAAATCTCTACATACCCATATTCCACAGAACCTCATGTTACCTTAAATTTACCTAAATTTTTTTTTACTTAGATTGAAAAAAAAAAGTAAGAGTTTTTTGTTATTGCTTATCACTTACACTTATACTTATGTAAAAGTTGCAATAAAACTATATGAGCCTTAAGAAGTGTGAAAAGGCAACTCTATATATTTTGGACATATGGTTTTCACTAAAGTTTAATTCTAAACTTTTTTTATTTCACATCTGTCCAAATTAACTACAACTCTTTCTAATATAAAAATTATATGTTATTATAAAAAAAACTATAAAGTATTTATTATAGATATTATCTTTTAAATTTGTAAACATTATTAAATTTAGGAAAAACATAGTTAGTAAAAAGAAATATGCATTTAATTATAGATTGGTTAATATATTTAATTATAAATTGCTTATTACTTATGCAATTTGAGAAAATTTTTACTAAGTTTGAACAAAAAAAAGTCTTATGTAATTTAAGAAAAAATTTATGGACAAAAATAAGATTTTTTTATTATTGTTTATCACTTTCACTTATACTTATGTAAAAGTTGTAATAAAACTATAGAAAAGTTGTAATAAAACTATAGGAGTCTTAAAACTATATGAGTTTGTAATAAAACTATAGGAGTCTTAAAACTATATGAACCTTAAGGAGTGTGAAAAGACAACTCTCTATATATTGGACATATGGCTTTGACCAAAGTTTAATTCTAAACTGTTTGTATTTCACAATGGTCTAAATTGACTACAAGTCTTTCTAATATAAAAAAACTTAAAAAAATTATAAAATATTTATTATATATTTATTATATATATTATATTTTTAAATTTGTAAACATTATTATATTCACAAAAAATATAGTTAGTAAAAAGAAATATGTATTTAATTATAAATTCGTTAATGCATTTAATTATATAGATTGCTTATTATGAGAAAATGTTTACTTAAGTTGAACAAATAGTTAGATCTTTTTGTTATTGCTTATCACTTACACTTATGTAAAAGTTGTAATAAAACTATACGAGCCTTAAGGAGTGTGAAAGACAACTTTATATTTTAGACATATGACTTTGACCAAAGTTTAATTCTAAACTTTTTGTACTTCACAGCTGTCCAAATTGACTACAACTCTTTCTGACATAAAAACTATATGTTATTATGAAAAAAACTATAAAATAAATTCAACTCTTTCTAACATAAAAACTATATGACTTTGACCAAAGTTGAATTCTAAATTTTTTGTACTTCACAACTTTCCAAATTGACTACAACTCTTTTTGACATAAAAACTATATGTTATTATGAAAAAAACTATAAAATAAATTCAACTCTTTCTAACATAAAAACTATATGTTATTATGAAAAAAAACTATAAAATAAATATTATCTTTTAAATTTATGAACATTATTAAATTCACGAAAAACATAGTTAGTAAAAAGAAATATGCATTTAACTATAAATTGCTTAACACTTATACTTATGTAATTTAACTATAGATTGGTTAATACATTTAACTATAGATTGTTTATCACTTATATTTTTGTAATTTAATAAATTTTTTACTTAGTTGGACAAAAAGTAATTTTTTTTTTATTGCTTATCACTTACACTTAAACTTATGTAAAAGTTGTAATAAAACTATATGAACCTTAAGGAGTGAGAAAGGACAACTCTATATATTTTGGACATATGGCTTTGACCAAAGTTTAATTTTAAACTTTTTGTATTTCGCAACTTTCCAAATTGACTACAACTCTTTCTAACATAAAAACTATATGTTATTATGAAAGAATGTTGCATTGATATTCTTTATTTAAGGATCTTAATTTGAGCAGGAAGAAGAGATGGGTTAAGGTAAGGAATCAATCCCGGGCTCTTAAGAGGTTCTAAAAGCAGCTATTTTTAATTAAGCTGTGGGGCTTGGCTTTAAGAAGTGGTGAGTCTAGTCCTTAAGAGTTTAGAGAGCATTCTTAGTTTAATGTCGTCTCCTGAGTGGGGTGATACGCACGCATAAAACCTCGTCCTCCTGTGTGGGTTTGGATGGTCTGAAGCTTGTCCTCCTTCCTTTCTGTCTATCTGTATCAACTTTTTCGAACATGTTGGGCAAACTTTTATTGTTTTAAAGAATTGTCCCAAAAACCAAGGTTGGTTCTAAATCATCTCCCCTCCCTCTCTAAAAAGTGTTATAAAGGATCTCAACCGTATCTAAAGAGAAAACTCGTCTTGATAAATTACGATCACTCAAAGGTAGTATAAAGAAATAACATATATAAAGAAAGGCCTGATCTAAACCGACTTCGTTCGAATATTCCTCGCATATTAAGGCACTAGGTGGGGGGGTTGTTGTCTTAGAAGAAAGAGGGAGTGGGTCAAGTGTTGCATTGATTCAGGATAGGTAGGTAGGACCGGTGCCCTGCCTACTAGACGTGGGTGGGGGCCTCACTTTAGAATAACACTCAAGCTGCCTAATAACCGAGAAGCTAGCTTGGAATGCCAGAAAGAAAGAAGCTACCTGGAAAAAGAAAGAAGGTGAAAAGAGAGGGAGGGAGGAGACATGAAGGGCAGATTACTCCGAAGAGACATGCTAGAATTAAGCAAGTTGACTAAATAAAAAAAGAGAGTTTTGGACCCAGATGAGCAATATATCATTTTTTACTAGAACACACCACACAACTAAGTTTTATTTACTCATTTTTTTCTATTTTGATTTGACCAGCCATTGTTTCTTGGACCAACCTATTTCGTTTGATTGCTTGCTAGATGAACCCAAGGCTATAGATATTCACAACCTATCTAAATTAACCACCTTCTATAGGGCTTACACTCAAGCAGCGATATCTTTCAATATGACTCTATATCTTCCCGGGGTAAGGGAGATTGTCAGTGCTAAGAACTTTGATTCGCCCACATGGACATTTCCTTAGGCAGTGACTGTTACCTCACTTACCTTAAGGTAGGGGGTACTCTCACTACTTTGGCAGGGGTGGCGCATACTACTGATGACTTGCTTCAATTTGATAAGGTATCACATATATCTTGTATGAGTGGCTACGCGAGCGAGTAGCCAGTGTGTTTGT
>JASDQU010102107.1:13493-39738 GCA_032191745.1 Picea mariana | reverse complement strand
CAATAGCGTGTGGCAGCCATGATCTGTAGTGTAAATATAGATAAAGATATGTTACCGATATCACAGATTGTATGGGATTCATCAAATTGAGGTGTATTGCCCTGTTTCTTCTGTAGCGGATCCGATACCGGAAATTCTTGCCAGAGCTTTGCATATAATTCATTGTTTTGTTTTCTGCTCGATTCTTCAAGTGTTTTTTTCCAGTATTTATTAAATCGAAATTATATTCCGTTTATGAAATTCCATCCGACATCTCTGAGTATAATTGATATGTGTTTTCATGGCGGTTTTCAAGAGTTGTGTAGTGCTTTTCAATCTGAGTATATTTGATAAGTGTTTTCATGGCGGTTTTGAAGAATTGCGTAGTGCTTTTCAATTTGAGCTAATCATGAAAGTGAAATTTGAACGCGTATTTGGATACGTCACGTCAAAATCACATAAAGGAAAAGTGAATGATTATTTCCACATGTTTAAAATACCAATGCACAAGGTGAATCTTTTTAGCTCTGATCATCCTACACATAATTGCTTAGATATGAAATGACGTGCAAAAGTTAATGATATCCACCATGTAATATATATATGGATATATACAGTTTATCTTATGTGCTATATATATTGTTTAGTATATATTTGAGCACATATATCCTAAATGAATAAACATGCAAAAGTTAATGATATTCACCATGTTTTATATATACATATATATGAGTACATATAACCTAAATGAATAATATGCCAAAGTTATATATATATATAAAAGATATTGAGAGATATGTGTGAAGATAGCATGATGGATATCATTTGCAACATGAAATAATTTGGATATTATGTATTTCATGATTAAAGGAGTTCTTTATATATAATGTGAGATTGTTGAGTATGTGTTATATTCTTTGCATGTGTGTGTGGGCTCGTGAGATTCGACTAGTGTCTTGGACGATCCCAATTATTTTAGCAGATTTTGCTATCTTTAGCGGTTTTCTAAACTAATCCTGGATTAAGGGATTAGAGTTTTGGTAGCTACGGAATACCTAAAGCATTGTATATATTGTATGGTGAATGGTGAAATTAAAACAATGAAGAGTTGAAAGGTGTGACACCAAGGAAGGGTTGGTTTTCTCCCAGTTAAGGGTTTCAAATCTATGTGTACTATGTGTATGAGTCATTGATTAATTTTTGTTTTGCTTAAGAATCTGTATGCATTGCTTTACTTCACAGGTTTAAAACTTACAGAGATAACATAGAATCACATAAATTACTCTAACTTAGAATGGCATGAAACAATCTCAATATTGCATACTCCATGGTTGAGGGAGTTCTTCTTAAACAATGTGAGAAGATGGAGATTTCAACAATATTGTACTTGGAATGAAATGAAAGAAGTCCAATATTGTGTACTTCATGTTTAAGGAAGTTCTTCAAAAACAACGTGAGAAGATGGAGAATCGCACAATTATCATGATTTGGAATGGCATGAAACAACATCAATATTATGTACTACGTGATCGAGGAAGTTCTTTAGAAACAATTTAAGAGGATGGAGAGTCACACGCTGATTCTAATTTGGAATGGCATAAAACTCCATATTGTGTACTTCGTGATCGAGGAAGTTATTCAAAAACAATGTGAGAAGATGGAGAACCAAACAAACTACAATGATATCATCTAACTACCTTGGTTTGGATTCGTTTTGCAATGAAAATGTCTTCAAAGTGAAGATTGATCATAACATTCTACTATTTGAATGAAAGATTGATGATAAAGCACTTTACAAGTGATTTAGCATGCTAAAACACTTAATTTGATGTCAAGAACTTTACTGATGCCGTGAAAAATTCTAGAAATCATGAATATGTCTGTGGTTGTCAAGACTTGTTGGGAGGTCCATAGACACTAGCATGAAGAGCAGGATGGTACAACATTACGTGGATTGACTATGTGCAAGAAATGTATGACAAATTATATCCCTTGAATTATTAGGAAGATCAATATATGAAGTGACAACACCTATACGAGTGCCATGATGAATATGTCAACAACTACATAGACAAGTTCCATACTCTTAGAGCCCAATGGGCTAGATTGAGTAGTTGATTGCTTTGAGATTCATGTAGGAGGCCTCGGGGTTGATCCTCCAGGTTGGCTAACTCCGTTGCATGCCTCCCTCGATGTCCCTACCGAGTCAAGCACCATAATTAGCATTGGCAGGTTTACACTAGGTACCATCCGTGAATTGTGAGGAAGTGTCTAAGGGGTTGGTTTCCTCTATTGCATGTCTCAGTTGATGTCCCTATCAAATCACCCATTGTAATCGACCTTTATAGGTTTACATAGGTACCATCTATGAAATATTAATAAGTGCTTGGGGGTTTCCCTATGTGGTTTTCTTTAGAAAAAAAAAATCCATACTCTTATAGGTCAATTAAATATTAGAGAGGAAGAAGCAAATATAGTTCTTAAGTACCAAAATGGCCCTTACACCAATACATCCCTTGGAAGATGGAATTCATGACATGAACACACTTAGAAATGCTCGTAGATTCACAATAAATGTCCAACAAAAGTGCAATCTCAAACAATGCACCAACTCTTATGTAATTATCATGAATAGCAATAATAAAACATGGGCCACAATGCAAACAAAATTACATATGCTAAAAAAACATGCACCAACCAAAAAAGGAAGGAATCATGAGTCATTTCCAATAGAAGAGGCAATACATTGGTAACAGGTACAACATTAATAATATTTACAATAATGACAAATCAAAGTGTGGTTTGTGTTGGATGTTTTAGCATAGATAAAAAATCTTCCGATATAAGATCAAGACATGGGAAATCATAACAACTTCTACACCCAAATCCTTAAGCATTGTTATTCTCATAACGCACATGGACTCATCTCCCTCATCTAAGAACAAATGAATTAGAGGAAGAAAAAGCATGTTTTCTTAATAGTTAAACATGGATAACTCATCAATAACTTCTTCATTTCATCATGGCAAACCAAAGTAAAAAAAAAATGATTCCCTTGGATACTAATCAATCACAAAAATCAACCACCCACACCCCCACACACTACATCTAGTGACTTGGTTCCAAGAAAAAATTGTACAACACACACCGATGCATATTTCAATGTACCATCTACCCCTAGGAGGAAGAAGTGACACATGGTCTTGCAATTCTAGATATCTATGACATGCTTATTGTAACACCCCCGGTTTTAGTCCCCACAAATTATAATGTAATTTTATAAATGTGATTTAGGTTGGTGAGTCGATGTGTTGGGGCAAAGAGCATGTATTGGTTTAATGTGGCAGAGGCCGAATTGTATATTATGTGCATTAAATAATCAACAAAAATAGTAATCACTAGCTGTGATACAAGAGGGATGAAAACAATGGGAGGTTATGATTTCACAAGAGAGAGGGGTCCAAGAGGGAATTATTCATGGATATTAATCCAACCCACATTCCTGAAATTATTATCATTGTGTATAAACCTTCTATTTGTTGTTGAGTGTTCCCAAATCCAATCATTTAACTCTTGTAAGAGAGTGGGTGTGAGAAGTCACATCCCATAGATATTAGAGAGTATGGGTTGAAGTTCAATCATCTTTGGCGAGAGTGGGAGTCAAGCAAGCAAGGGAGAAGAAGGTAAATTAGTATGCAGAATGGAGAAAAATTTTACAGGCATATTTTGGGTAGCAAGGGAGGAGTTGAGTGCTAGGAAGAGAACCAGCCATGTTGTGCTTGAAGGTAGCCATGGTTTGGTTGTGTTTTATGTTGAGAAAGAGGCCCATGTGCCTGTAAATCAAGTTGTAATCCTGTAGAGCATTTTCCTATTGAGGAAATGGCTCAAGAGCCTTGTGAAGTTATGGTGAGAAATCCTGGATTAGTTGGGAGGATCATGGTCATCCAAGTGCATTGGATCCCTAGAGGTAAGTGGGAAGGCCCGAGTGACTGTGTGTAGTGAAGGGGCATTCCATTCCTTGGGTTGTGCAGATTGTGGGGATCAGAGTGGAACCTGGATTTTGGGGCTATTGTGTGTGGAGAGCGGACAATCAAGAGCCTGGACAGATTTCCTTGTGGACTCATAGCCTCAACTCAAAGGTGGCCTATTGTTGGGAGAAAATGAACAACAACACCTATGGCTGGGAGGTTCATTCTTTGTACATGACTAGTTGATTATTATACATACAAATAAGTTATTTGTTATGTTATTATGTTTATTTCATTGTGCAAGTGGTGTCAAACGGGCATTTTGGATACAATTTTGAGGAAAATCCTAATGATGGTGGAGATGCGCAGCAACAAAAGAAAGAAAAGAAGGAAAGAGCAGAGTGCACAATAAATGCACATTCAGGATAGAAGTTTGTCGTAAAAGCATACTTTCAACAAATAGAAAGAGAATAAAACAAGAGAATAAAGAAGAAAGATAAAGTAGGCAAAAAGGAAGGACAACAATTTGACATGCAAAAGTAGCAAGAACAACATTCGGGAATGAAAAAGAAGCATGCAGACGCAAAAGAAAGAAAATCACTCCCGAACAAAGAGTGAACATGAGTTGTAATGAGTCTGAATGAATTGTAATTGGGCTTTGGGGATAAGCAAGTAGGTTTTTTAGCCCTGGATCACATGATATAAATATGTAATGGGTCGGGTAGAATAGGTTGTTGAAGGCTAAAGGATGAAGGTTGGAGAAGAACTAATGTGTTGTTGATGTTGAGAGAATAGATTGAGTATGAGAGAGGAAGTCTATGTCTGAGTGGGAAAGGAGAGTTTCAAAGAGAAGCTTGCACTGCAGAGTGGCTAGGTAGGGTGGGCACTGATAACATGATGAATATGTTGTAGCGCAGTGTGCAAGCCTGGAATGGTTACATAAAGCATAATAAAGAAGCTAGTCATTGTGGACATAGCCCAAAGTTGGGTGAACCACGTTAACTCTGTGTCTCTATGTGTGTGATTCATGTGATTGTTTATGAATAGTAGGTTTATGCATGTTAGACCAGATCAGTTTACTATATGATCATTGCACAATAATTATGGATGTTATGGTGAATAGTTTATGTTGCAATCTGCATCACGATGGTACTGCATAAAATCAATTATTAAGTAACCAAGGAATAATAGACACAGGATAATGCACAGAGTAGATAAGTAAGAATGAATGAGATGATTGCCTCCCATCCCCTCGTTCCTGCAGAAAATTGGTTCCTCCAGCCCCAATTGATGCCTCGAGTGAGACTTCACTTTCATGCAGGGGATGTTGAAAGGGCCAGTATCTAAAGGGTTTTGTTGGTTAGATAACTTGAACCTAGGGTCTTACAATCACATGCCAACAAATGGTTCTATTGTCGGGACACGAAATCTGTGATTGAGGGAATGTTTTGGAGGCCAACTAAGAAAGAGATTGTGGAATGGCTAGAAGGGAAGGAATGATAATTTTCTCAAAAAGAGAATAGAAACCCTCGGATGAGCGACGAACAATGGATGCAAAGGTACGTGTACATAGAGATGCATGAAATTTTCTTTGGAGAATTTTTGATTATCTTAACTGAATGATCAGAAATAATAGTGGAGAATATTGGAAGGTACCGAACTGTAGCATTGAGGAACTGGACTCACGAGTTAGTAAGGAAGTTGAATTTTTTAGGTAATAAGAATTCTCGTGTAGTTGATTTCTGGTTGGACAGTTTATTGGGAGGTTATATTACAAAATTTGTAGTGGATTGTACCCAGTCATACAATTTTGCTGAAAGGGATTTCTTCAAGGGTATGCGTGGAAGGTTTATGAAATAATTGGGTACCTGGATAAAGATATTGTTGTGCGACAAGTGCGTGATGACAATGGAATATGACTGCTAAGGGGTTTCGCGCACATATGGGAATTGGGGGATGACAAGATGATAGTCTGAAGGTAGGAAAGAATGAAGGAAGAAATGAAGAAGGAAGGGAGGGACTAAGGATGCATAGAATTGAATAAGCGGTATCAAAAGAGGAAGACGAGTTTCAAGTAATGCGCAATGGAAGAAGGTACAAGAGGCTGAAGACTAGGGCTAAGAAAGGAGAGTCATGCAGTGATCCTAAGGGAAGAGAACCCTGCACAAAAGTCCAAACCATAGAAATATAGATTATAGAAGGAGAGGAAGAGGATTCTCAATCTAGTCTAATAATAAAAGAGTCGTTAATTCCTATTTATACTGGATCATGTGTCGACCCCACGACCCTATGTATATCACCTAGATCGGAAAAAACATTTGAGGATTTTTTAAAAGAACTTGTAGTTAACAAGGGAGGACAAAGTCGCAGTAGCTAGAGTAGTGGAAGAAGTGTGTTGATTCAAAGTCAACCAGCATCGCTAAGAGGGGGTACTACACAGAAAAACATGGCAGAGTTAGATAACACATTAAGACTACCTGAGTTCCAGGGAGTTGGTTTAGAGGACCCAGAACATCTATTTGTATGTGAGACAAGTTGGACTGTGAAGAATGTCCGAGACGAGGTTGTAAAGATTGCACAGTTGGCAACAACATTTAGGGGTCGTGCATTAGTCCAGTACATGAAACTAAAGTGTACCACACCTATAAGACAAGCCAGGACATTAGCATAAATCAGACAAGCATTATTGAAGAGTTCAAGAAACTGAAATCTGAGTCGCAGTACATTACAAAGTTGAAGGAAATCAAACAAGTACAGGATGAATCAGTTTGGTATTATGACCAACGTTTTAAGGATTTGATGGGTAGATTGACATTCCAGATCCCTAATCAACAACATCAAAAATTGTTTATTGCAGGATTACTACCACACATTCTACGGTCATTGATACAATAGAAGGTTGTGTCGTAGCCTGAAGCTTTGGAGATTGCAATGAAGATGGAAGAATATCCTGTAGGAGATGGGGGAGGAATGGAACAAGTGCAGACATAATTATTTTCCTTAATAATTCAATTATCAGAGCTTACAAAAGGGAAGGAGAAGCGAGAACAAGTCGGGTGTACCAAATGTAGGATTGAAGGCCACCATAAGGATGAATGCCAAAAATTTGCACAATATTTGGCGACTGGAGCACCGAATCCATTACTAGGAGGGGGATACTGTGAAATATGTAAGAAATGGGGATATCATCCGATTGAGTGTCCATTATTGCAGAAACCCAGAGTATGCCAAGGAACTTATTTTGTAACTTTTGCAAGTCAGTAGGGCATGAAGAGATGGATTGTCGTGCATTCGATTTGATGAGGAAGAACACTTTAGATATGTATAATATTCAAGAGGAGAATGATGCAATAGAAGGAGGTGGTCCATAGTATAACAATCAGTGAAGATTTAATCCAGTAAACCGAGGAGGATTTGGCAGAGGTTGAGGCAGAGGAAATTTTGGCAGAGGAAGTAGAGGATTAATAATATGTTACAATTGTAATCAGCCAGGACATTTAGCTTGTGAATACTCGAACCCTCGTACAACCTACACATATTGTAGAGAACTTGATCATGTGAGAAAATATTGTCCTCAACTACTCGCGAAGTGGCAAGCAAGAGGGAATCAGAACTAGAATCCAAATCATAATGTATAGAAGATATCAGCCAAGAAACACAATGAAGGACCTAGAATAGTAGTTTTTACACGCAGAGGAACTAGAACAGGGGATGATGTGATGAATGGAAGGAAGCAGGTTGAGAAATGGGTAAGGAAATCAACATGACCTATGCCAACAATTGACCCACAACAAGAAAAGGAGACGTATCAGAGAGCAAAGAAAGAGATACTAGGAATGAATTGGATAGCATCAACATCATATGTGCCTCATATCTGTGAGCGTACTATGCAAAAAAAGTCACTTGGGAAGGTAAGTACTTTGAGAGAGTTTTTGAGAATTTGTGTGGTGTTGATGAAAGATGAAACTACATTGAATGCATTATGTGAAATGATTGATCATTTCATACAAGAAAAGGAAATTCCTATCGCATATAGGGTAGTGAATCAGGTACTGCACAAAAAGATGACCAACAGAGAATTCAAATTAAGTGCAGATATTGGGGAATACGATGTCGATAACATGATTTTATAATTGATTTTGGATGTAAATGTGTTACCAAAGTAGACCTGGTAAATGATGGGTAAACCCAAGTTGATTTGGTCTCCTATTCAGTTAAGGTTGAAAAACCAACACAAGATAGTATCAATTGTTTGATTGATAAGAGTACCTATGAATATAGATGGAGTGCACAATGTAGTAGATTTTGAAGTCATTAAGATCGTGGATGATAGATAGCCATATTCGGCGCTGGTGGGACTAGAATGGGCCTTTGATAATCAAGTGATCATTAATCTGAAGAGGGGGGAGATGATATTTGAGGTAGGAGACTTGAATTTTACTACACCATTGGATCCGACAAAAGGAAAGAGGTATATAGAGCCAACAAGAGGGAACAAAATTGACAATTTGTATAACATGACTATAAGGATGGATGACTATGTCAACCCGACTGTAAATGGTGTACTCAGTTGGATAAGCATTAGATCGTGCATGTCAGATTCGAAGGAAGGTCTGGAACATTAGCGACAGAGGATGCATGAAGTATCAACTAAATGATGTGCATGCATAGCTTGATCATTGCGCTAGATTGGAAGGAAGTTATGTGATCCACCCAAGTATAATGGATTAACTGATATAAGCTCATTTGTAAATGCGTTTGAGTTGCAAGTACATGAACAACAAAGACTATTGGCGCTAGATGTTGTCTTAAAGGCCACTTCAGCTAGATGGTGGGTTGCACACAAAGAAGGGAATGGAAGACTATTTGCAGTGTAGAAGACTAATGCAAGTGAGATTTGGTACCGAGTTGGAGAATATTGTGCATAAGTATATAGGGATAAGTGACCCAGCAGATCATATTGGGCAGTGCAGAAACATATGGGGATCAATATAAAAGAAGGAATGGACGCACGGGTTTATACATACACTAGATACAATTCCGAAGAATTGGTACATGGAGATAGAAATGGGAAGAGAAACAAATTGGGATGAGTTGATTCAAAGGTTTAAGGTAATATTTACTTTTGAACATGAATATCCATTACTATATGCAATGTTGCAGGCCATTAGAAATAAAATATTTTTAGAATAAGGGTTGATAGAGGTGGTATATGTGTGCAGTGCGCACAGAGATTCTATGAATGTCCATGAATTACTGGAATGTTACAATGTTTCTAAGGAAGAGAAGGACAAGGAAGATCCAAGGAATCTAAAAGTACCTGAAACTGAGGGGGAACACGCAGTAGAAGGGACAGATCTTGAATCTATTTTGTACACACAGCCAATAAAGATATGGAAGGTAAATATTGGGAAAGGAAAATCCAAAGTTTTTGTAGATAGGAAATTATTGGAATGATGAAACGATGGAGAAGATTGTAGATTTACTACGCGAGTATCATGATCTATTCCCAACTACATTTTCATATATGAAGGGGATAACTGGTGAATTAGGTGAGATGAAGATCCCTTTGAAACTAGAGGCTAAGCCAATGTGATAGAGACCTTACAGATTAAATCCAAAGTATGAAGAGAATTTAAAGGTAGAGATAGACATAATGTTAGAAGCAAGGATTATTGAACCAGTGGTGGAATTTGAATGGATAAGTCCAACAGTGGTACAAGATAATAAAACATGAGGAATCAGGATTTGTATAGACCTAAGGAAGTTGAATGATGCATGTCTACATGATCCATTTCCAGCACCTTTCACAGACGAAGTACTAGAGAATGTAGGAGGGAAGGAGGCCTATTCTTTCACAGATGGATTCTCAGGGTATCATTAGATAAATTACCAGTACACAGTGATGCCCTTTGGACTAAAGAATGAACCTGCAATTTTTTCAAGAGTTGTTGTTGCAAATTTTAAGGAATTTATCCATAAGTTCCTTGAAGTATACCTAGATGATTGGATTGTGTTTAGTTTATTGAAATATCAGATAGAAGTACTCAGGATAATGTTTGATAGGTGTAGACAATGTCATATTTCACTAAACTTGAAGAAATGTATTTTTTGTGTGCCTTTTGGCATTTTGTTAGACCATGTGGTATGCAAATAGGCATTATTAGTGGATCCTGCCAAGATTACAATGATTCTAGATTTACAACCACCTATATCAGTCAGACAATTGAGAGTAACCCTAGTCCATACAAGATATTACAGGAAGTTCATTAAGGGCTATGCACGGATTACAACACCTATGGAGAAGATATTGAAGAAAAAATCTCTGGGAGGCATGGTGAATGGAAGTCGGTTGAAACTCTATAGAGACGATCGACCATCTGTGCATTAATATGAACTATGCAAGAAGACATATAACATAGTAGATGTACTATAGTAGGGAGGTAAAATACATAAAAACAAACAAAAAGTAGAAAAAGGAAGAAAACAAATGAAAAGTAGAAAAAGGAAGAAAACAAATAAAGAGTGGAAAAACAAGAAGAAATACAAAATTAGACAGGAAGAAATATTGCACAGAAAAAGGGAGTATCGCACAGATGACAAAAACAACACAGAGGCAGTTAAGTGCACGTAAAATTCAAACGTGGAACAAGAAAGTTAAGGGCATTAAAGCACAAAAACAACAGTTAAAAAACAGTAATGATGAAACATCTTGGAGACACGTAGTCATAAATAGAAGGCATTGTCAAGGATTGGTACAGAAGGGAAGATCGAAGGAATAATCTAGTGAAGGATTTGACATTAATGCCATAATAAGGAAATTATTGATTGCATACTATGACTGGATTCAACACTTACTTTTGGCGTGAAAGAAATTACACAGTTATCAAAGGGTTATAAAAGTGCATAAGGGATCGACAGGGAAAGTTTATTTGCATTTGATAAGATATATGAGCAGACCAGAGACGAACCAGAACTGACATAGAAAAATTAAAGAAATTAGTTGTAGAGAACAATGGAACCACCAAAAGTTGGGGCATTAGCAACCGCAACACATAAGCAAACAAAAATACCATCGGTTGCACCAATGTTCGTGGAAACACCCAAAGCTTCGACCTCACAGTTGAGCTTTCACAGGGACTACATATCACCAAGAAAGGAAACTGCACCATAGGTTAGAGTACCCACAGATGGAAAGTACCCGTTGGTCACCTCCTGAGGAAAAGGAGCAAAGGGAAAGGACAACGACAACTTCAGTGGAAAAGATTAAGAGTCTATACTAGGAGTGTGCGAGCCTGTTTGACGAGAGTACGCATATTTGGACACATCTCACAATGAATCCAGAGCTGAAGGAGATCGAGGATATAATAAGAAGTACACATGAATATGACTAGAAAACCAAAGGAATCATCAACACTCTACCTCTTGTCGAATGGATGACATCCATCCTTGCAAGTAGACAAAACTACAACAAAGTAGAGCATATGCGAGTAGACTAGAAGAAGGTTGCATAGAAATTGGAAAACCTACAGAATCAAGCACTCAAGGTAATATGGGAATTGGCCATTGCGCAGGGCACGACAAAGCAAGCAACGCAAGAAACTGAGGAGAAACTTACGACCTTCACTATGCAGTTCGTAGAGGAAATTTTGGGAAAATATGAAGAAGCAACAAAAGAATTTGCATCAGCAAGGGAAACCCTCCAAAATTTCATGGAGGCATGGAGGAGTGCGACGCAACAGGCCTAAGTGGCTCGGGACGAGCCACAGGTGAGTGTCGGGGGCATGTTGGACATGCATTTTGGATACAATTTTGAGGAAAATCCTAAGGATGGAGGAGATGCATAGTAGCAGAAGAAAGAAGAGAAGGTAAGAGTGAAGTGCACAATAAAGACATCTTTAGGATAGTAGTGCTCAATAAAATCATACTTGACAACGAATAGAAAGAGAATAAAGCAAGAAGATAAAGAGGGTGAAAAGGAAGGACAACATTTCGGCATGCAAAATCAAATAGATGTGCAAAAGAAAGAAGACAAATAGTCGGGAATGCAAACTCAACATGTAGACACAAAAGAAGGAAAAGCACGCCCGAACAAAGAGTCAACATGATTTTTAATGAGTCAAAATGAGTTGTAATTGGGTTTTGGGGATAAGAAAGTAGGGTTTTGAGCCCTAGATCACATGATATAAATATGTAATGTGTCAAGTCGAATAGGCTACTAAAGGCTAAAGGCTGAAGGTTGGAGTAGAACTAATGTTTGTTGATGTTAAGAGAATAGACTGAGTATGAGAGAGGAAGTCTATGTCTAAGTTGGAAAGGAGAGTTGTAGAGAGAGGCTTGCACTGCAAAGAGACTAGGCAGGGTGGGGATTGATAACATGATGAATCTATTGTAGCGCAGTGCACAAGCCTGGAATGGTTACAAAAATCATAGAAAGGAAGCCAGTCGTTGTGGATGTAGCCCAAATTTGGGTGAACCATGTTAAATTTGTGTCTCTATGTGTGTGATTCATTTGATTTTTTATCAATAATAGTTTGATGCATGTTAGACTAGATCTTTTTACTATATGATCATTGCATAGTAGTTATGGATGTTATGGTGAATAGTTTATATTGTAATCTGCATCATGATGGTACTTCATAAAATCAATTACTAAGTAACCAAGGAATAGCATACACAAGTTAATGCACATAGAGTAGATAAGTAAGAATGAATAAGATGATCACCTCCCATCCCCTCGTTCCTGCAGAAACTTGGTTCCAACATCCACAATAGATTCCTCGGGTGAGAATTCACTTGCAAGCAGGTGATGCTGAAAGGGTCGGTATCTAAAGGGTTTTGTTGGTTAGATAACTTGAACCTAGGGTCTAACAACCACGCACCAACACATGGTTTATATGAATGTTTGTGTTTGTTGTGTGCTTATTATATGCATTCACATTTTTAATATATATTGTTATATGCATTTATAATTATGGTACAAGCCAAATGGTTAATTATGTGTGTGATCTGTAGCCGGTAACTTACATGAAATTAATTAGAAGAAAATATTAAATTCATATGTGAAGTCCACTCATAATGGCCCTCAGTTGGACTGGGTACGTTACACTTATGGCACAACCATATCTATGGAAAATGAATTGAATCTTTGAGACATGCCCTTAAAATGTTGTCCTTGACATCAAAAGGAGACTTTTCTACATTTCTAAGGTAAATCATGGATGGACTATATCTCTTATTTCTGTAACATAATGTGGTAAATTGGAAAGTCATATAAAATAAAAGCATGTCATTGAAAATTCCGCTGCGAGCCAGACACATCATTTTCATCCTTGTATAATTTTTCTTTGTCAAATGATTTGTGCAATAGAAGTACTACATTTTTGTTCTTATAAATGAATATATATCGATATCTTTAAGGATATTTTGGGTGTTCTACATTGCAAGATCCAACACATAATTTATCTACTTCCCATAGAAACGTTACCTAATAGAGTTTTGTATCATAGATCCTTGCTAGAAAATAAAAGATAAAACACACACACACACATACACATAAAACCTTTTATAGAAGTGACATCAAATTTTGGTCATGTCTATATGGATGCTTGATTGCATGACAAGGGAAAAAGGTCATTAGCGCATTTGTGTTGGTTTTCAATTATTGTACATGATCACAATGAAGAAAATGTACCACATTCCTCTGATTGGTGACCTTTTAGACACACTATATGTTCGAACGAGGTATTTCACCAAAAATGACTTGATGTCTCACTACCACTAAGTTTCTATTGACCCTCAAGTTGTTTGGAAGACAACCTTGAAAGCTAAGGAGGGGTTATATGAGTAGTTGGTCATGTCTTTTAACTTAACCAATGATTCTACAACTTTCATGCACCTTATAAATGATGTTTCACAACCATTTACAAGTAAATTTTTTATTGTTTATATTAATGATGTGTTGATTTTTAACAAGACAAGAGAAGATCGCCTCTTGCTTATTGAAACACTTCTAAAGAAGTCCTATATCAACAACATGATATTTTTGAACTTAGATAAGTATGCATATTCTTTGAGATGCCACTAGTAGCTTGGTTTCATTAATTGATGATAAAAACATGCAAATGGATCTAGATAAAATTTATGTCCCTTGCAATTGGATTACCTTGGCCAATCTAAGAAAGTTGTGAAAATATTTGTGTTGGAATTATCCCACATCACACACCTCCTTTACTCTCTTTTTCTTGTAAAAGTTTCTAAGAAGATCATGTTCCCTTGGGAAATAATGTATCAATGAGACTTTGTAATATTAATGTGCATATTTGACACAGACCCGCTACCTCGGCAAGGTACGTTGACCTCCCGATCTTTCGATCACTCTAATTCCCTGAATTGGATTAGCTCTTTCGATTCCCTGTTGGAATCCCATGAACAAATCCACAGGTCCAAATGTGAAACTCAGCCCATGCACACAAGCATCAGACATGAGCTTCCCTCCACGTGACCACTACCTGTGACCAGAAGCCTAACCAAAGCTTCATCGCGATTTCGCAAGTCGGGTATTTGTTTGTGAGTCACCCTGACTCTCCCGACCTCTGAAATCCTGACAGGGGCCTAGCACTAGCTAGCTCCTCCCTTATCCTCCTTTCATATGTCTCGTCGTTATGACCTAGGGCCAAACCTCCGAGCACATCGGGATATCGCGTATCAAAACTCCTGATGTAAATTTGCTTCCTTTTCTCGATGTTTGAACTCCCGATGACCGTTTATACCAGATCAACGGTCCTCGTTCCCCCACGATCCGACGGTCCAGATCGCGTCGGGATTTTGCGATTCGCGAACCCTAAGAATGGTTCCTCTATGCTCTTCCAACTCTCGAAATGTCGATATTCTAAAATTATCCCTGGACAATCAATGGTCCAAAGCTCTCCTCGATCGACGGCTATGATCAAGCCACGAACTTGGGCCTTGAGAGCTCCCATGATTCTCCCCTTTGACTTCTCTGATGTGTGAGTCAGCGAAATGTTGATCGCTTGCCACGTGTCCCTTTCGATGGATGGTCTTGATGATTTCGGGACTTCACGTTTCGCAAAGTCGAAAGACTTCTCGCCTCATATTTTCGATACCCGATCCTCCGAAATCTACTGCAACCTGTCCTATGAGGATGGACGGTTCCGATCTCGTCGAAACTTCGGGACTTCGCAAAGTCCACTCTTCTGTACACTATCGAAGGGTTTAAACCTTGTGCACCTTCCTCTGGATCCAACAATTGTTGGTCCACGCGCTCAGATCCGATGACAAAGATCTGTTCTCCTCTGCGCGTTCCTCTTGTGTGTCTGGACATGAGATTCAACGCTCAAGATCTTCTCCTCTGCAGTTGATCTAATGGTTGTTAACACTCCTCCTCCTAAGCTCTGGTGTTCTTCCCAAACTTGGAAGAATTCAAATGTTTTCAAAGGCCTCCACCTTTGATTCTTTTGTTGTGAGCCCGATGTCTTGAGTCTCACCCACGTTCCAAAGACATTGTCTCTCCTGAGATTTGGGACTTGGAATAATTCCACTCCTGTGCAATCCTTGTGCTATCTCTTATGAGCTTTCAAGTTGCTCAATCTCTAAGGGACTCATCCCTTCTTCATCTTCCCAAAAGACTTCTGGTGCCCTCCTGGCATGTTCGCGCTCGACCTCCTAAGATTTTGAACTTAAAACAAGTTCTCTCTGCATGCACTCCTTGCGCTCTAACCGGCCTTCAACTGGTTGTCTTCAACACTTCGGCTGAGTTTTGGCCTAGTGCACTCCTTGAACAGGTCTTCCTCCATATTATTCACTAACTTTGTAACCTTGAGATTCAACTGCTCGGACCTCAAAGGTCTCTATCCCTTTTGTCCCTCGAAGAGATATAAGTGCCCTCTTGAAAACTTATGCTCAAGCACTCCTTGCTGAGCTGACAAAGTATTCAGTAACTCTGTAAGTGTCTTCTCCTTAACACTTCTCTTATCTGTGAACTTGAAACAAAGTTCTCCTTGTGCACTCCTTGCACTTCGCTCAATGCCCACCTAGCAGAGCTTCACAAAATCCTCAGCAATTTGTCATGAAACCCCTTGCATTAAGCCACAAAGAACCTAGATTGAAATAAAAAAAGCCATAGATAGAAATTCTATCTATCCCTGCAGATCGAATCTAACATACATCTATAGCCTAAAATTACACGTAGATGACATTCATTCAATTACACATAAAACATATAAACACACAAAGAATCTCATGCAGGAAAAACTGCTCTTTGTATAAATATTAATGTTCAGTTACAATGTGTACAAAAGCCCGAACTACTACAGAGTCTCAGCTCTCTCTCTTCACTCCTATTATTCCTATCTCTTCTCCTGGTCTCATCACTCTCTTCACTTCTCACCCTAATGAATCTAGATACAAAATATATTTTGACAAAAGAGGGGCTCCTCGATCTTTCCCTCCAAGCTACCTACTCTCATTAATTTACATTGAATTACATTCAATGGTTGTCTAATCCAAATCGAATCTAGATCTTATCAGCCTATAATCCATTAAAGGCGACCCTATCTACTATCTGCACAAAGGCATCAGCGTGGCTCTTCCAACCTTACAAACATTTAATTACATTTTGAATTTTTGAAAATGAGAGGGCTGGAGCCTCTCCCTTCATTGAATGTGCGTTGAATGTGTTGTCTAGATGGCACGTTGTTGGGTTGGAGCGATGCTCCTGCATCATACTCCAGTACTGTGAAAAACTCATGAGCTCCTACTCATGAGCTTCCCAGCTCTGTTGAAATCCACCTAGATCCCAAATTCTCTTCTGGAGCTGTCCATCCACTGCTTTGTTGTTGTTGTTGCTTCCCTGCTGCTCTTGCAGGCTTCCTTCTTCTCGTCTTCTTCCTACTGACAGATTATTGTGCTGAACTCAACATCAACCTTATTATATCATCAATCACCTCTTCCAGCTACTCTAATGGTTGGTTTATCTCCTACGATCTGCTTGACTACCTATTCATGGCAGTCATCTATTGGCTCTGGATTTTTCAACCAATCCTCCAACATATCTAATTCTTTCTCCCATGGAGTGAGCATCTTATTTGCATGCTCTTCTTCTGCTAGGGAAGACATCAGTGTCTGCTCCTTCTCTTCCTCTATGAAAATCATTGTTGGTTGTCCTTCTGTTGCTGCACCCGTGACACACGTTATGGCCTCAACTGGGCTATTTGGCAGGAATATCTCAATTCCTCCAATGATCAGAATACTCCTTTGATCCTCCTCTGTCAGCATTCCTTGTTGATATAAACTCACCTCTGAGTTCATGATACTATCAGACAGTGTCATCTCCTCTCCCTTTCCCACCTAGCAATCTGGGATTTCTGCCCTGCCCTCCTGGCAGTTTATGAGATCCTCCAATGATCCAATCTCATTGCCCACCTGGCAATCTGAACTTTCTTCATTGCCCACCTAGCAGCCTTTGAGATCAACCATTGACCTCTTCTCATTTCCCTCTAGGCAAACTAAAAGTTCCTCACTACTCACCTGCCAGTTTCTGAGACCCTTCTCTGATCTCTTCTCCTCACCATCACTGAGACTCTTCCCAGTTTCTGGCTCACTTATATGAACCATCTCCTCTTCACCTCTAAGGTTTTCAACATATCTCAGCCACATTCTCAACAACCTTTGTTTTCCTCTGGCCAACAATTTCTGAACGGGCCACTTTACTTTCTTCTTCAAGGGCCACTCATACAGCCAATGCACCTTTGCATCCTACTGCAATTTAAATGTAAGCTTCTCCATCTATTCTCTTACCTCACTGAGTTACTGGTCCATCTCAACCTTGCTTTTCTGCTGGCGATCTTTACCTTGACCACTCCTTTGGCCTTCAGTAGCCATCTTCTTTTCTGGTTTCATCTCACTTGGTTGTCAAATGTTTGTTGCCTACATGCAAGAAGATCTCCTTGCACATAGCATCAACATCATGTCTTCATCTTCTGATACCATTGACGGTATTGAACTATCTCCTTTACTCCTTCACCTGAAATATACAGACGAAAAATCAACTCTGATACCACTTGATGCAGACCCCCTACCTCGGCAGAGTCTGCTGACCTCCTGGTCTTTGGATCGCTCTGATTCCCTGAGATGCATAGGCTCTTTTGATTCCCTGCTGGAACCCCACAAACAAATCCATAGGTCCAAATGTGAAACTCAGCTCGTGCGCACAAGCATCAGATGTGAGCTTCCCTCCACATGACCACTACCCATGACCACAAGCCTAACCAAAGGCGCGTCGCGATTTCATGAGTCGGGTATTTGTTTGTGAGTCACCCCGACTCTCCCAACCTCCGAAATCCCGACAGGGGCCTAGCACTAGCTAGCTCCTCCCTTATCCTCCTTCCATATGACTCCTCGCTATGACCTGGGGCCAAACCTCCGAGCGCGTTGAGATATCGTGTATCGGAACTCCCAATATAACTTTGCTTATGTTTCCCGATGTCCAAACTCCCGATGACCGCTTATACCAGATCGACGGTCCTCGTTCCCCCACGATACGACGATCCAGATCAAGTCAAGATTTTGCGATTCATGAACCCTAAGAACGGTTCCTCTATGCTCTTTCGACTCCCGAAATGTCGATATTCCGAAATTCTCCTTGGACAATCAATGGTCTAGATCTCTCCTCGATCAATGGCTACGATCAAGCCGCAAACTCAGGCCTCGTGAGTTCCCACGATTCTCCCCTTTGACTTCTCTGATGTGTGATTTAGCAAAACGTTGATTGCTTGGCATGTGTCCCTTTCAATGGACGGTCCTGATGATTTCGGGACTTCACGTTTCGCAAAGTCGAAAGACTTCTCGCCTCAGATCTTTCGATACCCGATCCTCCGAAATCTGTTGCCTCCTGTCCTCTGACAATGGACAGTTTCGATCTCATCGAAACTTCAAGACTTCGCAAAGTCCACTCTTATGTACACTATCGAAGGGTTTAACCCTTGTGCACCTTCCTCCGGATCCAACGACTATTGGTCCACGCGCTCAGATCCAAAAGCACAGATATGTTCTCCTTTGCACGTTCCTCCTATGTGTCTAGACGTGAGATTCAACGCTCCAGATCTTCTCCTCTGTAGCTGATCTAATGGATGTTATCGCTCCTCCTCCTGACCTCTGGCATTCTTCCCAAACTTGGAAGAATTCAAATGTTTTCAAAGGCCTCGACCTTTGATTCTTCTACTGTGAGCCCAATGTCTTGAGTCTCACCTGCGTTCCAAAGACGTTGTCTCTCCTAAGCTTTGGGACTTGGAATAAGTCCACTCCTGCACACTCCTTGTGCTATCTCTTCTGAGCTTTCAACTAGCTCAATCTCTAAGGGACTCGACCCTTCTGCGTATTCCCAAAAGACTTCTAGTGCCCTCCTGGCACGTTCTGCGCTCAACCTCCTGAGATTTCAAACTTCAAACAAGTTCTCTCTACATGCACTCCTTGCGCTCTGACCATCCTTCAACTAGTTGTCTTCAACACTTCAGCTGAGTGTTGGCCTGGTGCACTCCTTACACAGGTCTTCCTCCAGAGTATTTAGTAACTCTATAACCTTGAGCTTCAACTACTCGAACCTCAAAGGTATCTATCCCTTCTATCCCTTGAAGAGATATAAGTACCCTCTTGGCAAATTATGCTCAAGCACTCTTTGCTAAGCTGAGAGAGTATTCAGTAACTCTGTAAGTTTCTTCTCCTTGACACTTCTCTTGTCTCTAAACTCGAAACAAAGTTCTCCTTGTGCACTCCTTGCACTTCGCTCAATGCCCACCTGGCAGAACTTCACAGAATCCTCGACAATATGTCATGCAACCCCTTGCATTAAGCCACAAAGAACCCAGACTGAAATAAAAAAACCCACAGATATAAATTCTATCTATCCCTGCAGATGGAATCTAACATACATCAACATCATAAAATAACACACAGATGACATTCATTCAATTACACATAAAACACATAAACACACAAAGAATCTCATGCAGGAAAAACTGCTCTTTGTATAAATATGAATGTTCGGTTACAATGTGTACAAAACCTCAGATTGCTACAGAGTCTTGACTCTCTCTCTTCACTCCTATTCTTCCTATCTCTTCTCCTGGTCTCCTCACTCTCTTCACTTCTCACCCTAATGAATCTAGATACAAAAGATTTTTTTACAAAAGAGGGGCTCCTCGAGCTTTCCCTCCAAGCTACCTACTCTCATTAATTTACATTGAATTACATTCAATGGTTGTCTAATCCAAATCGGATCTAGATCTTATCAGCCTGTCATCCATTAAAGGAAGCCCTATATACTATCTGCACAAAAACATTGACGTGGCTCTTCCAACCTCACAAACATTTAATTACATTTTGAATTTTGAAAATGAAAGCGCTGGAGCCTCTCCCTTCATTGAATGCACGTTGAATGTGTTGTTTAGCTAACACATTGTTAGGTTGGAGCAATGCTCCTGCATCAATATTGTTCTCTATCCTACTCTTGAAACTCCCTAATCTATGTCATCCTTTGAGATATAACCTAGTAACATATCAAAGTATGTACTAAAATTTTTCTTTACATATAGGAGAGACCTTATCGAATACCACTCTAAATATTGTAATGATGTCATTATAAACTATTCTCTTGTAGTTTCATTTCGAGTAATTAGATTAATATTTTCTTATCACTTATACATAGTATGGTATATTATATACATATTATAATTTGAATATGGCTTCAAAGAATAACAATCGGCATGTAGATAGGAGTGCACCCATTCTACTAAAAAAAAATCGAAGTTGTATGCATGGGGATATTTCTAATACTTAAGTGGTCTACCCATCTTACTATACTTAAGTGGTATACCCATCTTTGCCTTTGTCACCCTAATCTATGCAACCTAACCTATGTTGTAGTCCTTTTGGGAGTTCCGTGAGAGGATATTGTTATTTGAGTTATTATATTTACCTTCTTTTAATTACCCTATTTAATTTAAAGATATCCCCTTACCTAATTGAATCAATTAAGGGATGGGTAAGAGTCCTTTTTATTTTTTATTTAATTGTTTTAAGTTGGAGAATGTTAAATTTGATCACTCGTCCTTTCTTTTATTATTATGACTATTTCAAGATTTGGTGTTAGCCAAATCTTGCAGCTATTCTTCCCTTAATTTAAGGGTGGAATGCAACTATTTTTTATAATGTTATACTATTTTTTATAATGTTATATGGATTATCTTCAATTTCTTCCACTAAGGGTTTTTGTGAAGGTTGTGTCCTTAACAAGCATCACAACATCATAAAGAAATTTTGAAATGATAAAGCTTGGTGTGTTTAGGAATAGGTGCAGTTAGTTCATAGTGGTATATGTATTTTTTTTCAACTCCTTTCTTAGTTGCTCTCTACTTCCTCACCTTTGTTAACCATTACAATTAAGAAAACAATGAGCATATTTTTTGAAGCATAAAAGTGAATCATTTGCATATTTCAAGAATTTAAACCCCTAGTTGAAAAATAATCTAGAAAATACATCAAGACTCTTTTTTATTAATAATGTGAGGAGGTACACTAAAAATGAATTTGCAACATATTTATCAAGGCATGGCATTAAACATCAAAGCATTGTTTCTTACACACTTCAACAAAATAGGGTTGTAGAAAGGAAAAATAGAATTTTAGTTGAAATGGTTAGATGTATGTTGCACTCAATAGGTCTTAAGAAAATATTTTGGGAAAAAACAATTTCTTGTGCAAATTATATTTTGAACAAGGTTTCTACTAAACCTATTTTGTAGATTACTCTTGAAGAAAACTGGAGTGGAAGAAGACCAAACATTAGCAATTTCAAAGTATTTGGCTATAAGTGGGGCTCATATTCCTAATGAAAAACAAAAGAAGTTGGATCCCAAATCTCATAAATGCATTTTTTGTTGGCTACATTGAGGATTTTAAAGAATACAAGTTATTTGATCCATTCACTCAATATTTTATTGTTAGATTTCAACTGCACCTGAGGTCTAATCTATTGTCTCTACAGTCATACACAAATTTACCCAATTTGAACTGTAAACATAAGCACACTAAGATGCCTAACTACTTTAGCACAACGAAAAATAAATTAGCAATTAGATCATACACAGGTGCACATGCATTTAATGTTCAAATCTATTGTTCTTAAACCAAGAACTAATGGGCTCCCATACCAGGGAAAATGGCTCAATATTTACGCAAGAAAAATGCCAAAACAACGTACAAGAAACTAGTGAAACTCTCCTTGGTTTCCATGCCAGTGTTGTTGTCCTGAGGCTAAGGGTTAGGGAATTACTTGCCCCCTCAATCCCTCCACTGCCTCTGCAACTCCTTGCTCAGATATTTGTTGAGTCCTTTTAGCACTTCTTTGTTTTCCAAGATATTGATTTTCCCATCCCTTAAAGGTTGTAAAAATGTTGTTATTACCCTGGCTATAACAACTCTCACTCTACCTAAAGATAGTTTCAGAACTTGCAGACTGTGTTAGCCCTTAATCTATCTCAAGTTCTATTGTTACTGTTGGTGGTTTAGGCTGTCATATGGTTGTCCAAAACTTTGCTTCTATCTAGCTATAACAACCCTCATTGGATTCCCAAGATTGCCCCTAAAATCTGCTCCAAATTTTTCCCTCAAGGCTGTCACAATTTTTCCATCAATTATTGTTGTCCATTCCTATTTCACTGTTGTTCCAAGCTTCTAGACTTGTTTTTGTACACTTGTAATAACTCCTTAAGCTGCCCAGAACTATCCCACCACTTGGTTGTTTTCATATATCACTAGGCCAAGCTACCACTAGCATCTATGTAATATTTCTTTATTGTACAAAGCTACCAGGCCTGTCCCAAGACCTGTGACACCCTTTTTCCCTTAGGTCGAGCCTATTCCTAGTTTCCACATCCCTCTTTTCCATGTTGTCCATCCACCTACATACCTGCTGCCACTATTCTCTTCTACCCTAGCCCTCTAGGCACTAGCTATAGGCCTAATCTCCATAGGTCGAGTCCCCTAGACCTAGAGGCAGCCTATTCTCCGTAGGCCAATTCACCAAGAGGGTAGGTCGAGCTCCTCTAAGGTTGTGACTAGGTTCTCCTAGCTTCTCAACATGCTCCTACAGTCCTGTAGTTGCTTCCCTTAGATGGCCAAGTTATCCTCCTCCTTGGTACCTGCCTGAAACAAGAAAATACTAGCAAACTTGAGGCCTGGCAACCCCTCTCCATGACTGTAAATATAGGGAGGAGGTCACCAAAGATGCTAGACTGAAATTTCCAAGATCTTCTGCACTTGTCTCTCCACATTGAAATGTCACAATGATCTTTTGTCCTTTTATACAAGTCTAGGGGTCAACTTGAGAAGCCCCTCCACAAATTCATCTCCAAATTAGACTTACATGTGGGTGTGAAGCCCCATCACAAACTCACAAAGTCCATCGTTAATCACATGAAGCCCCAACTTCATTCTGAGGGCGTTTTCACCAAACTGAAAGTGTGACAAGGTGCCAATGACGATTCCTACATACCCAACACCTAGGGCATGTGAGAATACCTGCCCAAAGCTACAAAAAACAAAAGTTAGTATTTGTAGAGATGTATAATTCCATGAAATCTCTACATACCCATATTCTGTAAAACCTCATGTTGCCTTAAATTTACCTAAGAAAATTTTTACTTAGGTTTCAAAAAAAAGTAAGATTTTTTTGTTATTGCTTATCACTTACACTTATACTTATATAAAAGTTGTAATAAAACTATATGAGCCTTAAGAAGTGTGAAAAGAAAACTCTATATATTTTGGACATATGGCTTTCACCAAAGTTTAATTCTAAACTTTTTGTATTTCACATCTGTCCAAATTGACTACAACTCTTTCTAATATAAAAATTATATGTTATTATAAAAAAAACTATAAAATATTTATTATAGATATTATTTTTTAAATTTGTAAACATTATTAAATTTAGGAAAAACATAGTTAGTAAAAAAAATATACATTTAATTATAGATTGGTTAATGCATTTAACTATAAATTGCTTATTACTTATGTAATTTGAGAAAAATTTTACTAAGGTTGAACAAGAAAAAAAAAATCTTATGTAATTTGAAAAAAAAATTATGGACAAAAATAAAAAAAATTTGTTATTGTTTATCACTTTCACACTTATACTTATGTAAAAGTTGTAATAAAACTATAGGACAAGTTGTAATAAAACTATTATACTTATGTAAAAGTTGTAATAAAACTATAGGACAAGTTGTAATAAAACTATAGGAAAGTTGTAATAAAACTATAGGAGTCTTAAAACTATATAAATTTGTAATAAAACTATATGAGTCTTAAAACTATATGACCCTTAAGGAGTGTGAAAAGACAATTGTATATATATTGGACATATGGCTTTGACCAAAGTTTAATTCTAAACTGTTTGTATTTCACAATGGTCTAAATTGACTACAAGTCTTTCTAATATAAAAAAAAATTAAAAAAAATTATAAAATACTTATTATATATATTATTTTTTTAAATTTGTAAACATTATTATATTAAAAAAATATAGTTAGTAAAAATAAATATGTATTTAACTATAAATTGGTTAATACATTTAATTATATAAATTGTTGTTTATCATGAGAAAATTTTTACTTAAGTTGAACAAATAGTAAGATCTTTTTGTTATTGCTTATCACTTACACTTATGTAAAAGTTGTAATAAAACTATACGAGCCTTAAGGAGTGTGAAAGGACAACTTTATATTTTGGACATATGACTTTGACCAAATTTTAATTCTAAACTTTTTGTACTTCACAACTGTCGAAATTGACTACAACTCTTTCTAACATAAAAATTATATGTTAAAGTATTTTGAACATATGAATTTGACCAAAGTTTAATTTTAAACTTTTTGTACTTCACAACTGTCCAAATTGACTACAACTCTTTCTAACATAAAAATTATATGTTATTATGAAAAAAAATATAAAATAAATTCAACTCTTTCTAACATAAAAACTATATGTTATTATGAAAAAAATTATAAAATAAATATTATCTTTTAAATTTATAAACATTATTAAATTCATGAAAAACATAGTTAGTAAAAAGAAATATGCATTTAACTATAGATTGGTTAATGCATTTAACTTTAGATTGTTTATCACTTATATTTTTGTAATTTAATAAAAAATTTACTTAGTTGGACAAAAAGTAACTTTTTTTTGTTTATTGCTTATTACTTACACTTATACTTATGTAAAAGTTGTAATAAAACTATATGAAACTTAAGGAGTGAGAAAAGACAACTCTATATATTTTGGACATATGGCTTTGACAAAAGTTTAATTTTAAACTTTTTGTATTTCACGACTTTCCAAATTTACTACAACTCTTTCTAACATAAAAAACTATATGTCATTATGAAAGAATGTTGCATTGATATTCTTTATTTAAGGATCTTAATCTGAGCAGGAAGAAGAGATAGGTTAAGGTAAGGAATCAATCTCGGGCTCTTAAGAGGTTCTAAAAGCAGCTATTTTTAATTAAGCTGCGGGGCTTGGCTTTAAGAAGTGGTGAGTCTAGTCCTTAAGAGTTTAGAGAGCATTCTTAATTCAATGTCGTCTCCTAAGTGGGGTGATATGCACGCATAAAACCTCGTCCTCCTGTGTGGGTCTGGATGGTCTGAAGCTTTTCCTCCTTCCTGTCTGTCTATCTGTATCAACTTTTTCAAACATGTTGGGCAAACTTTCATTGTTTTAAAGAATTGTCCCAAAAACCAAGGTTGGTTCCAAATCATCTCCTCTCCCTCTATAAAAAGTGTTATAAAGGATCTCAACCGTATCTAAAGAGAAAACTTGTCTTGATAAATTACGATCACTCAAAGGTAGTATAAAGAAATAACATATATAAAGAAAGGCCCGATCTAAACCGACTTCGTTCGAATATTCCTCGCATATTAAGGCACTAGGTGGGGGGGTTGTTGGCTTAGAAGAAAGAGGGTGTGGGTCAAGTGCTGCATTGATTCGAGATAGGTAGGTAGGACCGGTGCCCTGCCTGCTAGACGTGGGTGGGGGGCCTCACTTTAGAATAACACTCAAGCTGCCTAACAACCGAGAAGCTAGCTTGGAATGCCAGAAAGAAAGAAGCTAGCTGGAAAAAGAAAGAAGGTGAAAAGAGAGGGAGGGAGGGAACATGAAGGGCAGATTACTCCGAAGAGACATGCTAGAATTAAGCAAGTTGACTAAATAAAAAAAGA
>JASDQU010102106.1:399840-416016 GCA_032191745.1 Picea mariana | reverse complement strand
ACATATATTATAATGCAATTGTAATAAGCATATTTAAACAAAAGATTTATTACTTTCATCTTATACATACATTATTTACAAACTGCAAGTTTTGATCTAAACTTACTAAACTCTATGTGACAAATGATTGCTTCGCAAAAGAAGATAAAGAAAGCACATAAAATATTTTTTGTTTTTTCTTTATAACTCAAAAAAACTAGTAAGATCAAACACTATGAAACAAAACACATGGATAGTCAAAAGCCAAACCATATATCTATGTTTCAGTGATGAGTAGTGAAAGAAAAAAGAAAATAAATGATCTAACTTGTTAGTAAGTTAACGCTATGTATCCAGACATATGCACGATTAGAGAATTTCAAGCCACCTTGTCCAAGAGGGAAACCTGTAACGAAACTTGAAATTGTTTCAAATAAATGCGAAACAATGTGCTAGAAATTGAGTTTCAATAACAGGATGTATGATAAAAGTAGTCGTAGTGATCTTATGATTTACAAGCAATTACAGTGAGATAAATCTTGTTGTAAAAACTTTGCATTTAAACATTCAACAGAGCATTAAAGATAAATGTTATCATTTGAGTTGAAAATATGATCACCCTATATAATATCTGAAGCATCACATATGGGCAACATTTACAAAGGAATTATTCCAACAACACAATAGATCATGATGACTAAAGTTGTCGATAACCTATTGTCATATTAGAGTAAACATAACTTAAACAATGACATCATCCACAATAAGTTAAATTCGTAATGTGTACTGTTGTTTCATTAAAATCTGCAAATTAATTGTCCACCGTCAGCCCCACGCTAAGATGTCTTGATTACAAAAAATTACAAGTATTTAAAAAGTTTAGAAAAGCTAAACCTCCTATCTTGTGGGATAAGATCAAATATTTAAAAATGATTTATTAATTACAAAATAGAGGGTGATGTAACCACTCCATATCACACTATATCTCTTAGAACTAAAACAAACTTCTTTTTGTTTCCAAAAAAGGCCAAAAAAATGGCTAATAGGCTCAGCAATAGTCCATATCACCAGATCATCATCAGCTACTTGATATCCTGAGAGAAAATATGAAAACAAAGGAGTTTAGATATTATAAAAACCAATAACTACCACAAATTCAAATGAAGATGAACTGACTAAAGAATCAGCTGATTATGTAGCTACTTTTATTTTAATAACAGAAATCTAATTAAATCTATAAAAATAGGAAAAAATGAATAAAATACAACTAAGGCAATCAATCAAATCTTTACCTCTTAACTGCATGCTAAATTTGATTCACAGGATCTCAGAGTTAACTACTGATGTAACAATCTCAACATTATTTACTATTATGTTCCTAGTCCTTTTCAAACGCTTGCCTTGCCTTTGAACAATGGACTTTAGCCTATGATTGTCATCCTTTAATGAGTCGATTTGAGTAGTGAGGGTTTTGATTTTCAATTGAAGAGTAGGTATGTCTGTGTAATACTTATCGATCCAAAACAGATAAACTTCACACCGTGGATCTGTGGCAACTATTTGAGGATTTCCATGACCATGTGTCAGAATGTATCCACTGTTGCCTCTGGTTTTTTTTATCAAGCTTGATACCTGGAAATCCTTGTATTTACTTCAAGCAGGGCGGAAAATTATCTACAAAATTATAGGCTTGGCCGAGATTTGGTTTGAGGCAAGGAGGGTCTTCTACTGCTAAGAATATCTCGATATTAGAATCATATCTCTCATGGACCTCGATCATTTTGATTGAGATCATATGAGAGTTCGATTTATTTTGTAGGCTCCTAGAGATTAACCTACCTGCCCTTTTATTTTTAAATCCTATATCCATGTCACCCTTAGACTGTTTGTATGAAGGCATGTCTGTGTTTTTAGCAGAGGTGTTAGGGTAGGCATGTTTCTTATGGTCATGCAATTCAAAGGTTGTCGGTTCAGCATCTATTTGCTCGGGCATAGGCTCATTGAGGATGGATGTATCATAGGCTTCTTTAGATGAAGGAACTTCTCTGTCAGTGGCAAGGATTGTGGTTTCTTCCATTATGGGCTTATCAACCTCTACGGGACTGGGTGTAATGAAACCATTTCGAGTTAGGAAGGCATCCCAATTATCATTTTTCAATTTTAGTTGATGAACCAACAACATATTTATCAACTCGTGATGAAACAGACTGGCATTTAAACCCTGTCTCTTATACCTTTTGGCCATCTTATACAAACTTCTTAATAATCAAAAGGGCATATTCAACTGAAAACCGATGAAGTTCATCAACAAACGTATATCATACAGTAAAACAAGGCCAAAGAGACCCTCTCATGTGAAGAATTGCCTCAGGATTGCTAATAAACCATGCCACTGAGTTTTCAACAAGGATATGGGCATACTTTTATCACAACACATGATCTTCCTGGAGGTAAAGAATAGGCTCCATGGTACCTCCTCTACCTTGGCGTTTTTAAACCATTTATTCTTTTTAACTGGAAGACCCGTCACATGGCCTAAAAATTCCTCGGTGACCTCAATCTAAATGTCTTCTACCTTGGCTCTGTAGCCATCAAAAGAGAGGGAAATTTTTTGGGAAGTTTGCAAGTTAAAACCCTGAAATTTCTCAAGAAATTTGAGACAACCTTGACCTTTAAGGTCTTCCCTTGCATCATCAAATAGGAGAAGGGTTTGCAAACCATTGGGATCAATCCTTATGACCAGGGCCATGAGGGTTCGGAAGGCAGAAAAAAAAACACAGTGAGAATGAAAGGTTTCTATAACAGAGAATACCAAAGCAAAATCTCAGAAACAAAATTCATCAAAACCCTAGCATGCATGAAAATGGGTTCTTCATTACAAAAGGAAAGGCATTTTTCAAAATGAGTTCCAAGAGTACATATGAAACTTGAGACTTAGCTTGAAATGATGGGCCTATCATTGTCAGACTGCCACCTCCCACAGGGTACAGGCCATGACCAGGTTGATTCAAATTTTAACATTGCTTAACAAGGAGGGGTTGGTTTCTAAAGTTTAGGAGAGGAAAAAAAATTTGTGAACCAAAGGGTAGTGAAAAGAATAATTCTTACTAAGAGCCACAACGATATATAACATAGTTTAATTTCAATGGATCCTTGGTGTTTCAAACAAACTTCAAAGCACACTTCATAATCGATGAGCCACTTTAAAGGAATCAACAAGATGAGCTTCACAACAAAAATAACCTTCATTAAAAAACATGTAAAGACATCTATCTTTCATAAACCTTATATAGAATGGTAATACAATCATAAGTTTTAATTCTTTGTTCATGCTTTCAGTCATGAACGAAGCATAAAAATGAAGAAAGGAAAACACTAGGAATAACCGAAACATCATATTCATAGTTTCAAAAATTTCTTTCAAAAAGTAATAACCTTATGACCACACGTAGGCAGCTACATAATTTATTATTTGTTCCTTTAAAAGGTGAAAATATGTAGGGCTTCCAACAAGCTCCCAAAGATGTTGAAAGATAGACCCTTAAAACAAAGCCCGCTGGCACATAGTCTACCAAGGCAAAAGAAACAGAAACACCAGTTGCTAATACAAGAACAATGGAAATTCCTACGACTAAAACACAGATTTTCAAAACAAAAATAGCTAAAACATAGACTGCGGAAACAAAAACAACACATACCAATAAATAAGAAGGAAGGGAGATAGAGACCCAAATAAGAGAAGCTAATAAAGAAACGAGAAATTTCAGTCTAGAAAATGAGATTAATAAGATCAAGATTCCTGTACCTCTAGTCAAACTGGCCAAAAACCCTACATACAGAGAACAAATTGCCAAAATGATAAATTTTTCAGATATTGAAAGTTAGTTCGACGTTATAAATTTAGAAGATGATAAACTGAATTTAGTGTTTGGTTCACGGTTTGAAGGTGCTAGAGATTTTGTCGCTCCTTTCTACGTTACATTAACTGTGCATAATCATCTGCTCCATAATTGCATGTTGTATTCTGGAGCTTCCCACAATGTGATGACCAAAGCTATTATGGATAGAATTGGTCTTGAAATTTCCAGACCATACACAGATCTTTATTCTTTTGATTCGAGAAAAGTTAAATGTTTGGGTATGATTAAAGATTTAGTGTTCAATCTTGCACAAATTCCTATAAAAATTGTTCTGATGGATGTGGTTGTTGTTGATATCCCTCTGAAGTATGGTATGTTGTTATCCAGGTCTTGGGGCGCTAAGCTTGGAGGATCCCTTCAACTCAATGTGACATACGCCACAATCCCAATCCTTGGTGGACAGTTCACCCGTCTGTACAAAGAAACGAGGATGGCATATATAGTAAGTGATCTAATAAATACAAATAATTACCCTGTGTATGTCACAGATCAGGATTTAGGAAATTGTATACTATTGATTAATGATGATTTAGAATAATGTATAGAAGAAAATTATACAAAAAAATAAAAAATAGAAAAAACAAATGAAAATGTAAATAAGATTGGAGTTTGGAAAATTTATTTTGATGGTGCTTTGTCATGTGAAGGAGAAGGAGATGGAGTGTTGTTTGTGGCACCCGGGGATGATTTTATTATTCCCTTCTCTTACAGATTACAGTGGGATATCGATTACACCAATAATGTATGTTAATATGAAGCCCTGGTCTTGGGATTAGAGGATGCCAGGAAGCTGAAAATTGAAAACCTGATTGTTTATGGTGACGCATAATTGATCGTAAAACAGATAAAGCAACAGTACCAAGCCAAACACCCAATGTTAAGATCCTACAAAAATTGTGCCTGGGATTTGATTGAGAATTTGTTCTCATCATTTAATATCCACCACATTCCCAGAGTTGAAAATTAACAGGTAGATTCCTTGGCCAAAGTCATTGCGATGTTTGTACCTCCTACTATCCTCAAACTAAAATATCATACAGAAATGAGGCACGAACCATCAATACCAAACAATATACAACACTGGCAGGTATTCGAAGATGATGAGCAAATAAGACAATTCTTAGAAATGGTGGATGAGTTTGATGAAACCCATATTGATCAGGAAAATCAAAATGATCCTATTTGGATTACGGAGGAAGGTGAAGATCATCAAGAGTTTCGAGATAAGATCGCAAATCACCACATGCTTGTACTAGAAAATAATCAGATCCCTAAGGGTTTGATTCCTCTGGAGAGATTATTCAATCGTGACAACATTCCTTTAAAGTCTACATTACAGCCTCAGCCTGAAGAGGTTGAAGACTGTGATATAGGCACCAAGGAAACTCTTAAGCTGGTAAAAATATCTAAATACCTCCCCCCTGAAGTAAAAAGAAAAAATGTCGAATTGCTCAAACAGTACAAGGACATTTTTTCCCTGGTCCTATGATGAATTAAGAACTTATGATACCACCATAATTGAACACAAGATTCCTCTAAAGCCGGGTGTTAAACCGTTCAGGAATAAGCATAGACAGATCAATCCCATACCATTGCCTGTAATAGAAAAGGAGGTAAAGAAACTCCTGGATGCTAAAATCATTGTTCCACTCAGATACTCTGAATGGGTATCCAATCTAGTACCAGTAAGAAAGAAGAACAGTGAAATCAGACTGTGCATAGATTTCAGAAATTTAAACAAATCATCCCTCAAAGATAATTATCCATTACCTAAAATGGATCATGTATTGGAAAAAGTGGTTGGGGAAAATAGAAAGTTCATGATTGATGGCTTTTCGAGCTATAATCAAATTGCATTCCATGAGGATGATAAATAAAAAACCACGTTCACCACCCCATGGGGTACTTTTATGTATGACAAAATGCCATTTGGTTTGATGAACGCAAGTGCCACTTTCCAATGAGCTATGGGCATCCCCTTGGTGGTGAAATAGATAAGTTTGTTGTCATTTATCTTGATGATCTAACCATATTTTCTAAATCCGATGCAAAACACCTAGTACAATTCAAACAGACGTTTGAGAAATGTCACAAATTCGGTTTGTCTTTAAACCCCAAGAAATATCACTTTGCAATGCAGGAAGTGAAACTCTTGGGCCATATAGTAACTTGGGACAGAATTAAAATCGACCCGAAAAGGGTTGAATCTATAGATAATATCAATATTCCTAGAAATAGAAAAGAGATTCAATCATTTTTAGGAGAAATTAATTTTTTAAGAAGATTTATCCAAAACTTTGCTGAAATCATGAAATTGATTATAGATATGATTAAGAAGGACATCGAGGTTAAATGGATGAAAAAAGCCAAAGTGTCATTTGAGCGCATCAAGAAGGTAATAAGTGAAGCTCCAGTGCTAGCAATCCTAGATTATCTAAAATAATTCCTAATTTTCTCATTCACATCTAAACACACAATCGCTGCAGTACTCGTACAAATGAACAAAGAAGGGTTTGAACAAATGATAGCAATCTTCAGTAAAATCCTTAGATACGCAGAGTTGAGATATGATATAATGGAAAAGCAGGCCTATGCAATGGTGAAATCCCTAAAGGCTTTCAAGACCTATGTACTACATTCTAAAATAATTGCATATTTACCCACCAGTTATGTTAAAGATATAATGGTTCAACCGATAGTGATAGAAGGAGGGGTCGATGGCCTGCTAAAATTCAAGAATTTGATCTGGAGGTGAAGCCAACAAAGCTCGTCAAAGGACATGGTTTGGCTAAGTTACTAGCTGAATCTCATTTCAGAGTGCTTGGAATAAACAACCTGCAAGAGTGCGAAGGATTTCTGAACATAGACAAATTCGATGATCAAATACCCACAACTAAAATCGAGGAGAAGTTCTCTTCTTCAACTTGGTATAAAGATATAGTCTACTACCTTCTAACTCTGAAGTGTCCAAGCAATATGATTCCTTATAAATCTAGAACATTAAAGTTGCATATAGTAAAATATTGTATCATGGATAGCCAATTATATTGGAAGGATCCTCTAGGATTTTTACTGAACTGTTTGGTAGAATCTGAAACAAAGAGAGTGATAAATGAATTTCATGAAGGAGTGTGTGGAGGTCATCACGCATGGAGAGAAATGACTTATAAAATTCTGAGAGAGGGATATTATTGGCCTAAATTATTTGTTGATATGAATGCCAAAGCTAGAGCCTGTAATCCCTGCCAAATGTTTTTAGGCAAGTAGAAGCTTCCCGCATTACCTTTGGTCCCAGTTAAAACAAAAGCCCTGTTTCAACAATGGGAGTTGGATTTTATCGATGAAATAAATCCACACTCTAGCATGCAACACAAGTGGATCTTAACCGTTACAGATTATTTCACCAAATGGGTAGAAGCCTTTCTGACTAGAAATGCTACAGATTTGGTGGTGATAAACTTCTTGGAGGAAAACATTTTATCTAGATTTGGATTCCCTCGGGAGATAGTTATAGATAATGCCCATTCATTTAAATCCATGGTGATGGTCAGTTTTTGCCAAAAATACAATATTGTACTCGGTCATTACACAATGTACTATACTCAAGGCAATGGATTAGCTGAATCATCAAATAAAAGCTTGGTCACCATAATTAAAAAAGTGTTGAATGAAAATAAGAAAGCTTGGCATGTGCATTTGAAATATGCTTTTTGGGCGAATAGGATAGGTACCAAGAAATTGATCGGGACATCTCCTTTTCAAATGGTGTACGGGAATGACATGGTGTTACCCATAAAATTGGCTTTGCCTGTAACGAAACTCTGGCAAGATGAAAAGGAAGAGCCAGATCATGTCACCAGAAAAATAAATCAATTGATTGAAGTCCAACAAAATAGGGCTGAAGTAGATGAAAAACTTCAGAAGTATCAGGACAACATGAAATCCCTGTTTGATCAAAAAGATAAAGATAGGGAATTCCTCCCTGGTGACTTGGTTTTAAAGTGGGATGTTAGAAAGGAAGACTCAGAAAAGCATGAAAAATTCAACCATATCTAGTGTGGACCTTTCAAAATCACATCTTCTGAAGGGAAGAATTCATTTTTGTTAGAAATCTGGATGGTAAAATCCTTAACACCCCTATCAATGGGCATTACCTTAAACATTTTATGCATTGATTAGTTTCCAAACTCTCACTGTACATACCAGCTTGTTTTCTTTGTTTTGATTCATAGTTTTTCATTTTTTGGTAAGGTTTTTACTTTCACTATAAATAAAACCAGGTTAGTTGATCTCATAAAAACAAAAAATATAAAAACAAGTAACATGCAGAGTTTGGTTTGTGTAAGTTATTGAAATCTTTCATATTACTATCATGCAGGATACTTGTCAATAACTGAGAGATCAGAGACATTAGAAACCAACCTTCATGCATCAGAACATTGGCTCTCACTCGAAACATGTGACAAATAAATAATTTACTTGGGTGAAAATATAAGAGTGAATCTAATGTATGAGCTTTTGCCCTATTTAAATTTCCAAAGAAATATCATTTAGTATGACAGAGGTCTCATATGTAGAAATATTATCACCTAATCTACAACCAGGGGAATGGAAATTATGCTTTAAGTTATCAGGAGTTTCCTATGGACAAAATAAAAATTCAAATAAAACTTGAAATAAAAAGTAATCAATAAGAAGACCTTAAAGAAAAAGTCTCAAGAATCGAGTATAAAATTTGCATGGGAGTAACCATACTTATAACAGAACATCTGAAACCTTCATTATTTTCCCCCACTCATTTTCAAGGTTGTTTTTTTTCATATGATTCTTGGTATCATCCCATGGTATTCACATAGGAAAAATGGTCTCAGCTTAACTTTGAAAACTCATAAATGAATTTTCAAAACGAGAATACGTAAACAATTCTTATAATTCCTCTAACTTCAACTAAACAAAAAAGTATGTCTAGGCTAATCCTAACTATCTTAGCCCTCCTAACAAGTTTAAATTGATTTGTTTCGCTCAAGAATAGTTCCTGGAAAATTAAAACTCCCCATGAGAATTTCCCTGTAGGAGAAGGTGTTTTGAAGGTCAAAGGAGGATTAGTCTAGAGTAATCAAAGTGAGTTAACACGCCTATATTGCTAAATTATAAACATATATCATCCCCGGTATATTGTATATAAATTGATTTCTGACACTTCATGTTTTAAAAATATAAGACAGATAGTGAAAGGAAATTCATAAAATGATTGCCCCCATCTGGTCCAAGAGAGATGATGAAAGGAAATCCATTAAATGATTGCCCTCATCTCAGCATTTAAATGAAAAATTACTAATTGAAGTGGTGAAAGGAAATTCAATGTGGGAAACTATATAACTTCACCTGGGTACTGAACAAGCTCACTGGTATTGAAGCAATGTCTATGATATCTACAAGGCTATTATACATGAATTAAAATGTTCTTTGGTAACTAGTTCTTTTTTGACTAGATCTACATCTTAAGCTAACACGAGACTCCTTGATTAAAAACATTGAAATTACTTTACCTTGATGCAGCCAAAATCAAACAAAGCTTGGTAGAATGATTAAGGTTGTTTTGATTATCCTAAGAAAATTTGAAGTCAGTTTTAAGAAAAGGAAGCTATTGATAAGCCTAAACTTGAGATCAATGAATGATTAAGTTTTGAAGGTTTTTAGAGATAAGGATGAAATATTAAATTTTTTTGTGTGCCCTCTTTCAGAATTTGTTTCAAAAAAATGAAATAATGACTCCATTTACCCAATAAAGGCACTTGGTCTACTATTCTTCTCGTCCCACATGGAGACAATATCCCTAGATAGAGCCTATGTTGAAAAATTATTTTTTTCTAAGATTTAGACTTAAATAGGTTTAATTCTCGTTAAATAAAGACAAACATGCACTTGGATATCACCATTGATGAGGTCTCCCATTTGATACAACGATCCTAATTTCTTGAAAGTTATGGAGCCACCCACTAGTTAAAGGTTCAAATCGCTAATAACAGGCTTCAATATATCGGGTTTCAAGGTTTCACAGACCTAACAGTCCAACATATAAAGAGTCTCAATGTCCCGACATGTGAAATCGATAAAGTAAGATAAGTTTTAAGCCATGCTAATTAAGGTGGTAAAAGAGATTAGTACTAACTAATCACATTGCGAATTCACGATTTGAGGATCCTGCCTCGAGCAACCACCAAAGTCCCAATATAGGAAATTGCGAAGCTAGCCTAAAATTAAACTAGGTCAATTAAATGATTAATAGTGATTAACGATAATCAAATCATATCATAGTTTCGCATTTTGGGAATCCTGTCTTGAATGATAACTTGAAATCCCAATACCCGAAGTCATGAAATCCTTAACTAATCACGATTACTTAAAAGGTTAAACTCGATTAAATTAATTTATCAACTCGTGATCTCGTGATTCAGGGATAATAACTTGAAACGAAATAAGATTGCCCAGGACTCCAAACCCTGGAATGGATTAAGGTTAAGCATGATTAATTAATAGGATAAATCTTGATTTATTAAGACCTTAAACAATCTTATCTCCTGTAAAATTTATGTTGGTTTGAAATGCAGGTAAATTCAAATGATCTCTACGCTTTTCCCAGATCACGAAATATCGACCATTAATGACATTAATAGGTGACCTGGGGAAATGATTTCAAATAAGATCCTACTTTATCACTCAAATATTTTGAATAAATGAATTAAATGTGTTGTCATAAAAGGTCTACGCAGATTAATATAGCCAAATATCATCTTGACATTAAAACAAATATGGAAGAAGCCAAGCTGAAATATCACATATAAAATAGGTTGATACTGCTCAAATAGATAGATGGCTAGTGGAGCCTAATCTACAACTGCAGTCTATTATTTCAGAGGATAGACGGATAGAAGAGGGATTGCCTCAGCTGGAAAATAAATTATACATTTTTTAGGCTAATAACTTAACAGGGTCTTCCGGGTTGGTAGCCGAATTCGTGGGTAGGTGCATCAAATGTATTGAGCAGGGAAAAGGTAGTACCTCTGGAAACAAATGAATACAATCTATGTACATTATCTATTTTGGAGCTAGAAGACAGTGAAGGAAATCATTCATGCCAATATAACAAGAAGATCAAGAACATTGCAAATGAAGCGTTTTAGTTTCCATATTTTGTAAATTTAATTATTCTGAAGATAGAAGAATTCCAACCGTTTGAGGTTGAGAACTTTTGTATAAATACATATTCTAAGGAATGAGCAAGGGGATGCTTCTTTCCAGTTGTAATTGAGAAAACTCTCCTCATTGAGAATTAATACAAGTGCAAACCATTGATTCCACATTTCGTCTATCTGAGTTATGTGTTCTTCTGTCTTCCCATATTCCAGCATTTTTTTCATATAGTTCCTTGATGAATGCCTAATCGCACTTTAGTACAACATCTACCGTGGTTATATTTCATTCAGTTATCTGGTGACAAACATATTTTCCTCTGTATTGGCTATTAGAAAATACAAGACCTGTGAGTAATTAGATTACTATATTTTATGCTTCATTAAAGGTTACATTATCCATTTTCATATTCTGTAACAAAGTATGATTATTCTTAATTTGATGGCTTTCTTTGTCTAAAATCTTTATGTTTTTCTCTCCTTACATCCAATATTTTCAAATTTAACTCATAAACGAAAAACGACCTCTGAGCTGTTATACTATTAATTCAATTTAAGAAAATTTCTCACATAACTGAGATAGAAAAAGCGAACATTAAAAACTTTCCTTATTTCCTAATGCCTGGCATTGTGCTTTGAGCCTAAAGTGCAAACTCAGGAACAATAGGCCACACAGTATTCCGAAAGGGAGTACTGGTAGACCCATCCAAAGTCACAACTATTGTGAATATGCCGCCACCTGCGAGTTCTAAGCAGTTGTACTCCACACTGGGACATACAGGGTACTATTGTAGGTTCATTAGAAGATATGAAAACATTATTGCACCTCTGGAAAATCTATTGAAAAAGGAAGAAATGTTCCAATGGACTCCAGAATGTGATAAAGCATTCGAGACCCTAAAGGCGAAGCTCAACACAACACTAATTCCAATATTCCCAAACCGGGAAAATGAATTTCACGTCCACGTAGATGCTTCAGGTATTGCCTTAGGAGTTGTTGGGCCTTGGAAATGTCACATTTATATCCTCTTTTTCCTTCACTATTCCTTACATTTCATCGCCCCATTAACCTTCCATGATACCATTTCCATAATGATACTTGGGTTTCTCCTTATTATTTTCCATTGTATTCATTTTAGTATTATAAGTGAATTTGTGATTAAATATTAGAAATTAACATGTTTTCATTATACATCAAGGTTGGATGAGTTTGATGATGTGTGTAGGAATATGTGAAGATTTAAACAAAGTCAAATATTACCACCTAGCCTCAAATTCGAATTTCATCTTCAAGCTTTGAAGATTTGAAGAATATTTGGGACAATCATTCAAGCATATTCAAAGGAGAAGATCATGGAGATTTTGATAGGATATCCAAGATATGAGTGGAGGATTTGAAGGAATAAGTTGAGAGAATAGTGGATATGTAATTATGACACTCTTCAAGACGTTCATGTATATACGAGAGTGCTCTTTCTTCATGAAGGAGGCATGTAATTCACAATGGAGAGTTAGAATCATGTAATTCACAATGGAGAGTTAGAATCATGTTATTCATAATGGGGAGATTAGCTTGAGGAGTTCGAGATCATGTAATTCATAATTTAGTCTTGTAATTAGGAGAAGGGGATTCTTATCCATGATTCTTAGATTTGTTATTCTTTCATGCTTTGTCATTTGACTCTTGTAATATAATTTGAGATTGATATATTGTGTGAGCTCACATATGTCTTTTGTCATTCAACTCTTCACATGTTGTATTGCTTCCTAGATTAATTTCCTACTTTCCTAGATTAGTCTTTCAATGCTTTCTTATATTAATTTCATTTTAGCAATTTAGATTAGATTACTTCTACTTCAATCCTGCATATATAGTGCGTGTGCTTCATAAGCCTATGAACCTCAGATTGAGAAATTAAATAGTTGGGCAAGTGCTACAACAGAATTAAACGACAATATTTCTACCTAACATTTTGGCATCATTGTCGGGGAAGCACGATGGATTGAGGTTTAGTTTGATTAGTCGTGCTCCTAACTTTGAGGTGACATATGGGTAAGGGCATGCAGGGAGTGTTTCAATTCTTGCAAGCATAAGTGTATATTTCAATTTCTGCAAATTCGATTTTTGCAACTGTGAAGAGGTTTTCATGTGTTTCAGCAAGTGTGACTTTCAGTTTTTTTATTTATTTTTTGATTTGGGTGCTGTAAGAACCCATTTTACAATATGATTTAACTATGAGTGTCAGATTGGAACAACTTGCTTAGATCCTTGCAAAAGTCAGGATCTCCTCTTCTCACGAAGAGGAGATCTTGACAACAACCCAGAGCTTAAATACTCCTCCAAAAATGAATGAGGAATCAACATTTGAGGAACTTGAGGAGGACAATGAATAGTTGCAGCATGATCTGAGTGAGGGAAACGATGCCTACGAAAGCTATATCGAACGATGGTTTCAAGCGACTACTAGGTTAGATTATTTTAATTTTTCTTTTTATTTTGTTAATTTACAGTTACAACAACTAGATTCATTCACTCTCGAATAATTTCATTATTCATTTGAAAAATTTCCACTGAACATATTGTTGTTACTATTGCATGCTTGGCTACATTGGAAATTTGCCTACACGTAACTAATTTCTAATTCTAAATTAGCATAGAGTAGGTAGGATAACGAATAAAACACCGATAAGAAAATAGGATATTTAAATTGATTTCAGGAAATGAATGTTTTTGCATCCATCCTTTGATATGCAAATAAACACAATAAACATTTATTATTATTATTATTATTATTAGAGGAATAAAAAAAAAACAAATTTTACATGTTGTTACAGCATGCTGAAACAATGAAATTTCTACATGCTGATACAACAAAATTTTACATGTTGTTACAGCATCCTGAAACAGTGAAATTTCTACATGTTGATACAATGAAATTTTACATGCTATTATAGCATGTTGAAATAGTGAAATTGCTACATGATGATACAACAAAATTTAACATGCTGAAACAGTGAAATTTCTACATGATGATACAACGAAATTTTACTTGTTGTAACAGTGACGTTTTTGTTGTAACGGTGATTGAATAGTGCCATGCTCACGCTCTTCTCATTTTTTAACTTCCAGTCTGGTCCATTTTATTTTTTATTTTTGATGCCATCCTTTCGCTAGCCTTATCCTTTCACATTCATCCCTACACACTGTAACCTACCAATAATCAAATCATCAAAAGCTAAATATCTTGTTTACAAACCCAACCAAATAAAAATAATGATAAACGTTGATTAAAAATGTCAAAGAATCACCTAAAATTTCGAATCCTGATCATAGTCTTTGCAAATTTTGGTTGTTGCAAATCCCTACCATTTTTCTCGTATTTTCTCAGTCTAGTGGGAATAAAATCTTTAAAAATTTTCAACGCTTATATGGAAAGATCAGTCATTAAAAACTACGAAAAGATAGCCTTTATTCGTTGAATTAAGAGGGAGATCTTGTAACAATTAAACATAATCTTTTTCTTATTTTCCCATAACATATTACCATGAAATATGGGCCACATACTAACTGTGTAACTGTTCTTGATTATCTTTTGATATTTTTACAATCAATCTGAATTTTTAATAAATTTGCCCAATAGGATTATCTAAATTGAGATATGTTCCCAGTCTTAATGTTGGATATACATCAAAATTTCTTTGTCAAGGTAACAGATGCTTAGGTTTCGCTTAATTCAATCAAAAACATAGTTGGATCACAAATTCGTGAGCTCCAGGTGGTTGGATCACAGATTCATAAGCTACTTATTTATGTTGGTGATTAACCAACAAGCTAGAAATGGACAACCACACCAAGCTCACACATGCAATGAGAATTTGGAATTTTCTGTCAATTAACGTCAATTTTCAGACAATCAATTTCGGATGGGATTTGTGAGAAAATAGTGACGAATTTTAAAAATATGAAACATGGGTTTTGTGAAGAAGGGTCTCATTTAGCTGACTTGCGAGCGATTTTTGAAAATTCTATTTGGTTTGAGAGAAGTTTTGATTTTTCGGCCGTAAAGAAGGAAGATTTCGGGATGGCTGATTTTCCAACGTGATAGATACACAGTCAAACTCATGAGCATTGGGTTGGCATTGTTAAGAACCAAAATTCAATATAGCATAGAAAAACCTCAGGAAAAGTACTCAACGCCTTGAAAAAGAGATAATTTTAGATAATAAGCCTCTTCGAGGGGGCAACCTCCTTTTACCCCACTTAAATGTTCAAGTCCAAGATGATTCAAAATGAAAATGTCTCCTTGGTATATATAGGAGACTAGGAGGTTTAATGGCCTAAAGCCGACATAAATAAAATAACATTACTAATCTAAATTACAACTAATGGCCTAAAGACGACATAAATAAAATAACATTACTAATCTAATATGCCCCAATTAAGTGGTAAAGAGCCAATATTAGGGCTTAACATGCCCCTCCCCTTGAGACAAGTGTTGTCCGCAATGCTTGAGTAACTCTGGATGCTTCTGTATAAAAGACTCATCTTCCCAAGTGGAATCTTCAGCCGGTAGCTTCCTCCATTTAATGAGATACTCTGAAATGGATCTATTCCTTAGTTGTCGAATTCTTGTGTCAGTGATGGCTTCAGGCTCCAATATGATTTTACCTTCCTCGTCAAGTTCTGGCAATATAGTTTGAACTGAGATCTTGTCGCCTATAACCTTCTTTAAGCATGAAACATGGAAAACTGGGTGTACTCGTGAAGATGCAGGCAGCTCCAATTTTTATGCCATAGTACCAATTTTTTGCAACACCTTATAAGGGCCATAGTACTTTGGTGATAATTTATTATCCTTTTTGGCTTGCTTGAGGGACATCTGTTTGTATGGTTGTAGTCTTAAAAATGCCCAATCCCCTACTTCAAAACTTCTTTCACTACGATGTTGATCTGCTTGTTGTTTCATGCGATTTTGTGCCATGGTCAGGTTGTCCTTTAAGATTTGGAGAATTTGTTGTTGATTCTCGATGTGATCTTCCACTGCTTGAACCTTAGATTTTTCTTTTAAAGAAGAAGTGATGGA
>JASDQU010102106.1:376030-399740 GCA_032191745.1 Picea mariana | reverse complement strand
ACAAATTGATTAGGTTCTAAATATAAAGAAGCAATTCGTACCTTTTGTGTATGTGGCACATTATGGAGATCAAAGAATTGCTCCATCTGAAGTATCCATGTGATTGGGTCCTTGCCATCAAACTTCCTCATATCGATCTTAGGAACGTGGTTGGTCTTCAAACCAAAGTTGGAGTTTCTCCATTCTTGATTCACCTTCCTTGTGTCCACATCATGAATTTCATGGGATGCATTTTCACTTTCAGGTGTCCTTTCTGTTATGAAAATTTTCAATACTTCCATGATCTCCCCTTTTAACCCATCTATCTTAGTGTCCATTGAATCCATCTTAGTTTCCACTGAATCCATCTTAGTTTCCACTGAATCCATCTTAGCTTCCATTGAATTCATCTTATTTTGTAGTTCATTTATGTCCCTACGCATTTCTTCACCTTCATCAAGAGTCCATGCAGGATTTTCTGGAGGCTTATTTGGTGTAGAAGTTCCCTTTTTGGGTGGCATGTTGGACAAGTATCACTTTTGAACCTTGATTTTGAGGAGGTTCTGCTAGACAATATTTCTTCTGTTGTATCTCCCAATTTTTGGCCCTTCTGGGTATGAAACTTTATCTTATGTATTTCTCTGATATTTCTTCTCTGCAATGCCACATGTCTGATCAAAATTGGATGTGCCAAGTGGAATTTACGATAACTTCCTCACAACTTGCAGATTTTTGGCCTTTCCAGGAGATCTCACTTGTATATAATTCCCCGCACAAAATAATTGATATCAAATTTTGAAACTTGCACCCACAATACTACAGAATGTCCACGATCCAATTCCACTAGTCCCACTCAATTTGGATAATCTAGCAAGAAGTTATGATTGTTTTACTTGGAACACCTTCTTGAGACTAGTCAATAGGACTAGTCAGATACCCTGTCTTACACAAGGTGTATCTACAAATATATGATGACCCATAATCTGAAATTTTTGCCACAGCTGTAATACTAATTTCTGTAAATTTTCTCTGAAGTTCAGGGTCTGAAACGTTACAGAAATTTTTTTATATCTAAAATTCCACAATGGCTCATTTCAGGATGATTCCAGAACCCTATCTTGTACAACTTGTATCTCCAAAATTATAAGGCCTCAAGAGCTGAATTTTTAACCCAACGTACCTTGATCAGTCTACTAAAAACCCTTTAATCGTTTTCTTCTTAAACGTTTTAGAAAAAAAGTTATAGCGAAAATTCCACGATGTCTCAGATGTAGCAGCGAAACCCCAAGACCTTGAGCTCTGATACCATATGTTAAGAACCAAACTTCAATATAGCATAGAAAAACATCAGGAAAAGTACTCAACGCCTTGAAAAAGAGATAATTTCAGATAATAAGCCTCTTCGAGGGGGCAACCTCCTTTTACCCCACTTAAATATTCAAGTCCAAGATGATTCAAAATGAAAATGTCTCCTTGGTATATATAGGATACTAGGAGGTTTAATGGCCTAAATCCGACATAAATAAAATAACATTACTAATCTAAATTACAACTAATGGCCTAAAGCCGACATAAATAAAATAACATTACTAATCTAATATGCCCCAATTAAGTGGTAAAGAGCCAATATTAGGGCTTAACAGGCATGGAGGATGAATATGGGAAATGATGTCTATAGAGATGATGGCATGCATAGTTGTAGAATCCATCTACATTATGGAGGAGATAAGTGCTTCTCAGTAAACAATGCAATACAAAATGTCGACGCTTTATTTAGTTTTGCAGATGCTTGTTTATGTAGCCTTGAATACATAAATCATTACATCTGCTAATAAAAATGTAGTAGCTATTGATTATCACGATGCACTTAACAATTCCATTCTGTGTGTTTTTTTTTTTTTTGAAAATGAATGGTTTTCATATAACTATTTCTGATTACTATTTCTTGGCATCTTGATTTGAATTCCCTGGTGATAAAACCTTAAAAGTTCATCATTAAATGGAAGCATTAAGATTGTGGAACATTAGATCTAGTTAAACACACAACTTTGTGGTTCACATGTGAACTTTCAAAACTGTACAATCAATAGGATAATGAAATTGGTCGAGCTGCGTTAATTATTGATCTACAATTGAGCTTATTATTCAGACATCTGATCGTTCCATTTGTGATTCATACATTTTATAACATCATGGGATTGGCGAGGTCATTGATTTATTCAAAATTGTTGGGCATTCGATCGACCACTTAACCCATTAAAGCCAAAAGCATTTGCTACAAACATTTTCCAATATCGCATTTCAATGTTTAAATCTCAGATGGCAGTAGTGACAGGTCTCAACAAACCATTACTATACTTATGCACATGGGAGGATATGACAAGCCCAGTGATTTTGTCACATTTGATTTTCTTTTTATTTTTTTGTAATATAGAAATAAAAACAAGCAAAGAAAAATAATAAGTGTTTTTTTTTATAAAACAAAAACAATAAAAACAAACTAACAAATTTAAAAATTGAAAAACACTAAAAGTATATATATAAAAATAGAAAACAGTTAGAACATAAAATAAAAACAAAAAAAAAAAAAAAAAAATTGCAAATGGACATCCCTAAAATCATAACATGTTCTTACACATAACATTAATTTGTTTTTCTTAAGACATTTCACGCAGCGATCGACAATGAAACGAGTGCAACGAAAATAGGTATCAAAACACATTCTATATTCTTTGATTTACCAGATTCATACTTATTCTTGCATGATATGTTTTTCAAAATTCTCACAGTTTTCATGTAGGATTCATACTAAGATTTTTGCAGGATCAGAGGCGATCACATTTTGCTGCTGAAGTGATTTTCAAGAATCACAAAAATTCTTCAAAGAACACATGCTTTGCTAGACATATTGAAGGATATGTTACTCATAAGAAACATCATGACGTTTTTTTTTACACAGAAACATTTTGCTGATACAAAGAAACATTTTGCTAAATTTTCGCATTCTGCCAAATTTCATGTTGTGACACTATCCCATTTCTTCTTCAAAGTCGATTGGTCATTCCTGTGTTGAAGCCATCTTCCATTACCTTAACTTTCATGACTTCACACCTTCCTATTCTTTTCTAAATTGCATACATTCCCTTATCTTTTTCATTTAATTTTTTCCTTTCCAATTTTCCTTCTGAATAAAACAAACTCCTTTTCCATGATTACATTGATTTGATTTCCTTATCATAACCCTGTTGCTACTGTGATATTTACATCTATAGTCCTACCAATATTTTTAAAAATTCATGTCAACTGATGTGGGATTCCTTAACGCACGCCTTTCAACAGTCTTGCCCCATCGACCTCGACACATTATCTACGATATAGACTAGAGTCCATTTTGAGTACCTAGAGGCTTGCATGCCTTAATGGCAAGTTCTCTCGCTAGCAATCATGGGAATACATCAATGTAACTTGATCGTTAGATCTTGCAAGTGGCTCGACATCAACCCATCTATTCTCACTTTGCAAGAAGTACTCAGGTACCTTGACACTCATTGACATCACTGGTGAGTTTGTCTTGCATTGGTTAACGACATTCATCAATGGCCAGTAATCCAATTATTTCTCTTCATGCTCAACATCGACACATTTATTCACATGACTAGAATTGTACCATTGATTTGTAGCGAGTGAGGACTATACACTTTTTCATTGTCCCCTCAGCAGTTACAATAGTTTGATTTCAGATCTATGAGAGTACCACATTTCCATATTCTTTTCCTTCCACATTTTTCAGCAGTAGCAGTTCAGATTCCTTCACTTCCCGTGATTCAGTTATAGTAGCAACAACATTAGCAGATCCAATTTCATGATCCTGCAGCAGTGACATCTTCCATGCTCCATCACCAGTCATATTCCTATTGCATTATTCATCATCATTATTGGGTAAGTGGAGGTATGTTCTTTCTAATCTTTAATCATGTAATTCCTTATATGTTGACTTGAATATTTTGGAAAATTTCCTTGCCATGCTCTCTTTCCTTCCATAACCTACACTAAGTTTCATGAGGATATGCAACCACTTCAGTTGGGGGGAGGGGGAAATATTTCACCACATATTCATTACCATTATTCCATTTTACCACCTCATCATTTCATTCATGATTCCCTAACATTTCTTTTCCAATGAACACTTTGTTGCATTTCAATTGATATACATATTGGCATGATTCATAAAGATAAAGAAAAGGATTTCTTATACACAATGATGCTTTCTTATGAACATTGATAGCTTATTATTTCCAATGAGTATATGGCTAAATTATTGCAGCAAGAAAATAAATAAGTGAAATAAATGTTGTTAACACAAGAACCAACATCTTTTGTATTCATGGTTGTCACACAAGAACCAACCATAAGAAAATTTCACATGCTACTACACATATTTCACATGCTGTTACACATGTACTACATGTTGTTACACATGTATTTTACATGCTGCTACTCTTGTATTTCAAATCCTAGAAATATTCCTTATTAAAAAGACATCATCAATCAAAGCCAAAGTCTTAATGCCAAAATTTCTTAAGAAGATCCATGCATGGTTGCATGAGGACATGCAACAAGTTGAGTTGGGGGGCATGTTGGGCCTCGGAAATGTCACATTTATATCCTTTTTTTCCTTTACTATTCCTTACATTTCATCGTCCCATTAACCTTCCATCATACCATTTCCATAATGATACTTGGGTTTTTCCTTATTATTTTCCATTATATTATTTTAGAACTAAGATAAAAGGACTGTTTCTCTAGTCTGAAGGAGCATGTATAGTAGTTAGATTTAAGTTCATGCAATTTTTGTAAATTTAGTTAATACAGTTGATGTGTGCAGTGTTGTGTCGTGACATGTAGTTCATTTTCTTTCCTATTTAGGTGTTGTTTGATGCAGAACCTCTTACTCAACAGTGCAGAATTAGAAGTGAAAAGAACCCATTAATGACAATAATTAATATGATGGGGACCCCTTTGTGTTCGAAGGGAGAATGAATCCGAACACAATTTGAGTCCATGTGCCACATGAACCCAATATAGTCACAGCCTTTATCTCTATTACGATACCCCATCTGAATTCAATTAAGCCATAAAGCCGCGATACACAAATATTCCATCGGTATTCTCTCTGGGATTCCCATCCGTCAAACGAAAAGGTATGAAATCGTTCATGTCCCTACCCAACTTGCACAATAAATGCGAGAATCACCCAATATGATTTATCCCATTAACCCGTCCCGTCGGAAAACTCAGATCCAAGTTGCGTCCAAATGGTCATGATGAACATCAGTTATTGCTAAAATTGCTAGCTAATCTCAAGTATAAGGCTCTAAGAACTCTCTGTAGAACGCATTGTTTTCAAAGAACTTAGAAATTTATGAATTTTGTAGAGAGAGAAAGCATGTGCAGTTTTGAAACCCATTGTTGTGACCCTAAATACTTAGTTCTCCTAATAATTTGTGATAACTCAGAGCCCACAATGCCGAGAGCTATAAGAAGCTGAAGCGCCATGTCTAAAGATGAAGTGCAAGACAATCCCTGTGACTCTCGAGTTGAGGTCATGGGTGATCTAAAGGGGAAGGTGGAGCAAGTCAAGATCCTTGATATTGACTTAACAAACCCAGTCTTGTTCCCCTATATGTACATAGAAATATTCTAGACTATCGCTCCAAACGGGTTGGGAGGCATGCAGTTCATGCCAAATCCTGAGTTTTTCAATCTCTTCAACTCGACCATCATGAACCTCAGAGACCTGCTAGTGTTTGGTACCACTGGTGATGCTGTGAGGTGCACCAAATTCCTTATTAGAAGGGTGCATGACATAAGTCTCTGGTTGAATAGGTGGTATCCAATCCATGTGGAAGACATTCATAAGCTTACTAGACTGTCCCTCGAAGGAGAGGATGTGTCGAAAGGATTTTAGGGTCCCAGTAAGCACGACAAGAAGAAAGGGGAGCCCAGAGTCTATGAAAGGTTCCACACATAGAGAGGGGGGCGCACAACCAAAATTGACCCCATACTACTAGATACAGTCAGGACTGGCTACTACATCATAGCCAACAAGGTTATGAGGTCATATTACAAGGGAGAATGCACATTGGATGCATTGTCAGTAGTAGAATTTTGCGCCAATGGCGTTGTATTCAATTGTTGTAGTTACCTACTAGAGGAACTATGTGTGGCCTGTGAGGAATCCGAAGAGAAGGGAGGCATATTCACCTACATATACCTGTTGATGGTGTTCATGAAGCTAAAGTGGAAGCCACCCATTGGAATACCATTGGCGCTAGCAGACAAGGGCTGCCTTGTGAAGATTTTTGAGCCTTGCCATTCTAGGGTAGACTCAGAGAACACATCCTTCAACAATGTGAAATTCTCCAAGTGGTAAAATGGCCTGATTGACACAACACGGAGGTTGTGCATTCCATAGGAGCTCCTCAAATGCAACATGAGGAACATCACTTTCAACATGAACTGGCATCTTATGTTTGTATGGCCGAGGCATGCTAATAGGTAGGATTTCCACTCGAGGATGTTTTCATTCTACCTAGATGAAGAGGCTTTCGACAAAGAGGTAATTTTGTGGCCATGATTTAAACGCAACCCGTGCAAGTCGGGTATGCACTACATTTTTCCTACCTAGCTATTGAAGAAGAAAGGTAAAGAAGTAGGGGTAGGATACAAATTAGGACCAAAGGCGCAGAAGAAAGAGGCTCTGACACAGTCAGACTCTGAAGAGGAGGAGGAGACACATCTCTTAGAGCGAAAGAAGAGAACATTGCCAATGTTCCCACAACTTCCAGAGCAAGCCATGTTGATAGGTAAGGATGTCAATGCGATTTTGAGCACTACGTTCATCACAGAACTAGTGGTGAAGAAGTTCAGAACCAGGGTCTCACTAAGAAAACTTTTGAACCCCCAACCCCTTTCATCTGTCATCCCCCGCACTCCATCACCGGTCAGAGAAACCCCAATCATCCATATTCTAGATGACCCTGAGCCTGACACCCCTCCATCCACCATCATCACCGAGAACCCTGCATCATCACCACATCCCCAACAACCACCCCCAGAAACCAATAGTCCACCCAAAACCATTGATCTAGAGCCGATGCAACTCGATCTCCCAGGAAAAACCCAGGAGTTTCCTTAGAAGAGACTAGAGGTTTCTGGTCCAAATCCAAAAGTACCAGAGTAGATCCTGTAGCCGATTGGTTTGAACCTGGAAACCCAGGACCAACATATTTTTCCCTTTGTGTTGAAAAAGGACACCCAAATGGTGGAGGAGCCGCAAGGTCAAAGTACCCAACACATCCCCTCAATGTCCAAGGTTGAGGGTGGCTAGGGAAGCACAACACCGGAAGAGGAAACAAGTAGAGAGAAGAATATACCTGAGGTTTAGAAGGAACCAGAGTCAACCTTCGGGAAGAGTGTGACATCCATGCAGGAACAGATGAGGCTGGTTGTCCAAAACCCTTAGCAGTGCACAGATTTGCTGCAACTCTTCTTGGCCAAAACAGAGGTTCTAACACTTCTTCCATCAACATTGAGGTTGAGGTGGGTGCTAGGACCATCCATAGGGGAGGAGGAAGTGGAGAATCCTTCATAACACTCAACAACAAGTGGAATTCCACTACAGATTCAAGAACCCAGGGATGCAACACCGTATTTTTCTGACCCTGCACAATGGACAACAACACACCTAGTTGTAATGATCAGGGCGTCAATTGATCAACTGGAGGAAAATGCTCCAGCAGGAAAAGAGATCTACAAAATTTTCAAGGGAGGAATCGCTCCTTGCACATGCATGTAGAAAATAAGAGGAACACACAAAGATCCAGGTTGAGCACAGACTGGAAAGATTCCAAGAACGTCTTGTTGAAGACTGGCGGGAGATTCAAAAGGTTGCACCCTAACTACCTGAAGCTAGCGATGCAGAAGAGACAGAGCATCAAATTGAGCTTCTCCAAGGAGAATGGTCACAATGGGGCATTCACATTGATATTATGGAAGTAGAGTTGCTAAAAACTCAGCAAGAAGTAGAACAACAACCTCGGAATCTGCAAGAGCATATGGAGAAGATAGTGCTAGAAAAAAACAATGCTTAAGAAGCACTACATAAGCGCACAATAGAGTGCACAAATAATTTGAGGGAAGTCATCGATTGGATAGGAATCATCGCTAGATGCAACTAGACCTTGGAGGATGTGTGCACTAGAATCCAAGTCTTTAATGAATAAGTTTCAACCATGATGGATCCGCTGGAGAAAAAAAAAGTTTGACGAAATCCAACAGGTGGACAATGAACTGAACGCCCTATTTGAGGCACAAGTTGTAGCTAAGAAGGAGTTGCACAAATTATGGCCTATTATTCAGATAGTTTATATGTAGATGCATCAAGTTGATGCAATAAAATATTCTGAATGGAACTCATTGGTCGCATCCAAGACCAAGGGATGCATTATAGAGGCGACCCAATAGTTCGTCACTGAGGCCTCACTCCTTGCCAGAAAGTGGCAAGATAAAGTTGGAATATTTCAAGGAGTGAGGAAGCAGGCCTTGGAGTTGGTCCCAAATTTGGGCCCTTCATTTGAAGAGGAAAAATATGATAAAGTTCAAGAAAAATATCAAAATCAAGAGGAAAAGGAGGAAAAGAGAAAACAATAGTTGTTCCTGGAAGCAGTGAAAGAGTCGAGTACTTGACTCGAGGGCAAGTCAAGGTTTGTGGTTAGATCTTGTTGGCCTCTTTGTTTTTGGATAAGGAGTTGCACAAGAGGGAATACAGTTTCATTTTTGTCCTAGTACATGTTTCACAAGCTTCAAAAGAAGCTGGACAATAGAGCAAGGAGAAGAAACATAAATAAGTTGCGAAAAGGACATTGCAACGCTAGCAAAGCAAAAGCAGTTGCAACAGAAAACGAAAGTGTGCAAGCCAAAGCCATAAGACATGACTTAGATTATATATAGGGATGAATGTAATTGTAAAAGGGTGGTTAGCCCAATTGGTTGGTATTGTAAGTGTAGGTTTTGGTCATGGTTATTGTATACTACTGAGAAGTCAGAGTTTTGAGTCTGTAATGTAATCTGTACACCATTGTGGGAGTTAGATATCTGTGACATGAGTCCAAATCTAGAAGTCTGTAATAGAGCGCTATCACGTCTCTCTGAGTTTGTAATTGAGAAATATAGAAATATAATATATGAAGAAGGATCTAAAATTTCAAAATATGTTGTGTCTTTCTGTGTTATACTTATGCATTACAGTACTTCTTTATGGTTCATAAGTTCCACATGATGTCTCTGTGTTTGAATGCTTTTCTGCAACATAAGTAATTTAAGTTCTTGTACATATGAGTTCATATTTGTTCTGTAGTTAGATTTCTTATGCAATATCAGGATGAATCTTGAAGGTTCGGTGAATCCCCCGAAGTATTTTCCTTTCCCTTCCCTATCCATTTGTCTCAGCAGTGCTTTGGGTGAGACTTCTTCTCTTTGGAGGAGATGAAAATTCCAACGCTCTAGACTACTTGGTACCTTTTGTTGGTATCCTGAGAAGGACCCTAGTCTGATCAAACTCATGCCAACATGGCGTCTAAAGACACCATTACAACACTTAAGAAAAGAACATTGTGAGTAGAACATCATAGTTCATGTTGCACGTATTGATCCACATGATCTATTGGAAAATATCCATGATGATAATGAACCAATGGGTTTGAATTTTATATTCTCAAGATCTAGCCATCTTCCATAGAATTCAAATTATCTTGTCCGCATGTAAAAATTCATAGTTAGAGTTGACTCCGCCAAATATGAACCGTCGAGTCAGCTTGAAAAGGATGCTCAACCTGACTGGCCATTCATCCAACGCGTAGTCGAGTGTTGGGCTGGTCGATCCACCACCCAACTATATTTTACTACTAGTCGAATATCTGAACCACATGCATGCCAATTTCTCAAACTACTGATATGGTGTGTTGGTCGATCATCCAACCGACTATATCTAGATGTTGGTTAACATATCGATTGAATGAACCTAAGAGATCTGTGATGAACCATCAATTCTTGATGTTCCAAACCCCCCCCATCAACACATGTCTTTGGAGATTCATGAGGTGAAATTACGTCATTATGACACCCCCCCCCATAATTTTATGTTGTTGAATCCCAAGTATGGCGGAGATCTTGATAAATGTGGATTTAGCTAAAGTTTTGGTGAATATATCAACATTGTGATCATTTGTTCTGCAATGTTCAAGAGAGACAATGTTCTCGTGAGGAAATTGTCTCAAATAGTGATAATGGAGCTCAATATTCTTGATATTATTGTGGGAAATAAGATTGTCAACAACCTTTATGGAACTCTGGTTATCACAATATATTGTAGTTGAGGTTTGAATAATAATTCCAAGTTCTCCCAAAAATTGGTGAATCCATACTTCTTTAGTACCTTCTTTAACAAAACCATGATATTATTATTTTGTAGTAGACAAGGAGAATACCTTTTGTTTCTTTCCCGAGAATACCAATGGCCCAGTGCTATAGAAAAACACATAGCCATAGGTGGACTCCCAATCATCATTGTCACCATCCTAGTCAGAGTTGATGAATCCAACAAACGAATATGAACTTCAACAATATTTGATACTAAAATGAGTGGTACCCTAGAGATAGTGAACAATTCATTTGATTTCTTTCCAGTGGATTTCTTTAGGGTCCTACATAAATCAAGAAAACACGCTAACAACAAAGAAAATGTCATGTCAATTATGAGTAATATAAATAATACTACCGACCATTTGTTGATAAAGTGTAGCATCGACAACATGTGTTCGATAGGTTTTGGTAAGATTTACTCCATACTAAAAAGGATTAGCACAAGGCTTGACAACAACCATATTAAAACATGTCAACAGATCCATCATATATTTATACCAAGAAATGAATAATCCATCACAAAGTGGTAATAATTGAAGACCCAAAATATAATGCAGAGTACCAAGATCTATCATGTCAAAGGAGTCAACGAGATGTTTCTTCAATCTAAGGATGAGATCGTTGTTATTTCAAGTAATAAGTCATCTGCATATACAAGAACAATCAAGGTGTCTCCATTGGTATGGAGTACATACAAGTTGTGATTATATTCACAATTTTTTAAACCAAGTTGAAGAAAGAAATTGTCTATCTTAGGATACCAAGCTCAAGGAGCCTACTTCAAACTATAAGGAGGCTTCTTAAGTAAAAAACCCAAATTTGAATCTGTCACAAAACCAAGTGGATATTTGTAATACCCTAGTTTTGAGTCCCCATACTAATAATGTATTTTGTTTTTTTGATGAAAGGACATAGTGGATAAACAATTAAAATAGGTTGGAGTGCATAGGAAATGTAATAATTTTTTCATTATTAATAAGAAAATATATCGCTAGCTACGAGATGAATAAGGAAAAGAGTTATAGGGGGATATGATTCTATGAGAGAGGGGGAAATACGAGGGTCCAAGCCTTTTCATTTTTAAATTATTTTTATTTTACCCACCTTGAAATTTTGGAGAGAAAGAGGGTGTTATGTGAGATTCTTGGGGGAAGGCCACATTGTGATTTTGATATTTAAAACTTTTTCTTGATTTCCTTGGGGGTTGGCCAATCATTCTTACTCAAAAATCATTTTTGGAGTCATTCCTCTCTAATTCACTTGTCTTATCATTCTTGGTTTTTCATGGGGGAAGGGAAATGGATTGCTGAAGGAAAGATTGTTGAAGGAAAGAAGCCATGGTTGGATGGCTTCTTTCCATAGCTAAGAATATTGGTAGTTTTTATCATTGATATTTCCTTACCAAAAGCACTAGAGCACTAGAAATAGGTGGATAAACTTAATAACTGTGTGGCAATGAATGGGGTTCATTCTCTTTGGGTGGTTCAAGATGAAGGGAAAGAGTGTTGGTAAACTAGGTTTTTCTATGTGGTTGAGAAACCCATGAGAGCTTTGTCAGACAGTTGGTTTAGATTGATGAAAAATTGGTTTGTATAGTTGGTTGTCATTGATTTCAACCCTTGAGTATGTATGGTATCACATTCCATTAGTTCCAGAAGTATGGTTAAGGAACATAAGTTTGGTTGAGGAATAATGTAATGAATATCAATGAATATGCAGGTAAGACTATTCTATATGGATAGTACATGTTGTTCCATTTCTGGTGATATGTGGTACGTCACATAAATAATCACAGTTAGGTACTTATGTCTTTGTGAAGTTGGATAACCCTCATTAGTTGTCTAGAATCCCCTAGAAGGTCAAAGAAGTCAATTTATTCTAGAATATCCTAGAAGAAGTTTACTAGTCAAAGTGGTTGTAACTAGGAGTTAATCATGAGTTAAGTTGTTGCAAAAATAAAATAATTAAAATTAAATTATTTGCAACTAGAAGTGGTAATTTTACTATTTGTGGATAAAGTAGTTAGAAGTGGGTTATCCCTAAAAGAAGGAAGTTTGGAACCCCTAGATCAAGCTACTTGGAGAGTATAAAAATAAGAGAAGGGGTCTCCTATTAGAACCTATTGAGCACATTGAATATTTATTATTTTGTGAAACGTTTATTGTAGGTACTCATTGATACATTTGAAGTTATGCAAGTCTAAGGTAGCAAAGGAGGGTTGATGAAGAAATTTTTGGATTTGCAGAATGTGATAAAAACCCTAGTTTCTGAGGTGTACGTGGGTTGTAGTGGAGGAAGGCATGTACATACACGGATTGTAGTGGAGGAAGGAATGTACATACATGGGCTGTAGAAGAGGAAGTCACGTACAACTGAAAAAGTCATGAAAACTTTAGTAGATGTGGGTGCCAGGTCCCTAGAGTATGAAAGCAAGTTCCATGGAAGGTATACAATGATCAAGTACAATGGATCTATCTACAGGTTCAAAAGGTATCGCATATTCTTATGTGTAGTTGGACGTTGTCTACATGAGATATGGTTATGGGAGATTGAGGATTTTCCCTAGATAGGCTATTGGTTGTATGGAACTTACTGTATGAGCTAGATCTATAGAAATAGACTACTGGTATGCTTAGTATTTATCATTGGTACATATTGTTGGGTTGAGTGTTAAGTCACATCTTGTATTTCTTGGTACATGGTTGAGGGATTTTGGTTGTGATGTGTTGCTGAAGTTGTTGGTTTAGTTTGAGGCTACATATCAGTGAGGGTTTGATGTCTAGTCCATGTGAGGTTTTATTACACATGATTATGATTGTATGCACATATATGGAACATGACTAGAGAGACATAGATGCACAAGTTTTGAGTGATATTCTTGTGATATTGGGTATGATATCTATGTTATCATATCTGATCGATTGAGGATATTCTTGGAATAGGTTGTTGGTATATGATTGGTACATGCTTGGTACATTGTTAGAGGAACTTGTTGGTAATATTGTTGGAGACATTTGTGAAGTATTGTTGGCACATGGTTTATGGATGATGTGGCATATATGTATGGATATACTTTTAGAAGAACATCTTGATTGTGGTACATCTTGTTGATGTTTGTGAGTAGTCTTGGTTGATGCACATCTTGGTGATATTGTGCATATGATTAAGAGTTGTCTTAGTGATTGATCTCGGTGAGTAGATATGATTTTGGTTGATGATATTGATGAGACGGGTTGTTGTGCATAGTTTATGCACTTGTGTTGGTGCAAATTGTTGGTTGTTGTTACAGGTTGTTACAAATTGTTTGGTCTAGGTTTATTGGTACATGTTGATTATAGGTTATTGGTATAGGTTGACTACAGGTTATTGGTACAGGTTGGTTACAGGTTGTTGGCACATATTGGTACATGTTTACAGTGGTATATTTCATAGTGACATTGTGGCAGTGGTTTCATTAGTTATTTGACACTCATATTTCAGGGTGGTTGGACGGGGCGAGGAAAGGGGGTTGTAGCCTCATTCTATTTGGTTATGGAGAATCAAGGAGTTGGAGCTTACTTCAGGTTGGATACTAAGAACTAGGTCGTTGTATCCACCTTTTGGTTGTATCTAAAGAATCAAGGGGGTTGTAGCCTCCTTTTGGTTGGAGCTAGAGAATGAGGGAGTTGGAGCTTCCTTTAGGTTTGACCCTGAGAAACTATGGAATTGGAGTCTCCTTTCAGTTGGAGCTGGAGAATTGGAAGTTGGTGCTTCCTTGAATGTAATTTTTGACATATAAGAAAAGAATTCTATGGTTTTGTCCTGCATTGGGTTTCCACGTAAACATTGGTGTGTTGTTCATTGTGTGGATGTGTTTATTATTGTTTATTATGCACGAATGAATGTTAATTTTCATGATACAGTAATATATCGATGATGAATTGATGAAAATGGTTGAATAATTTAAAGGAATATACATTGTGGTTTAAAGGATTAATAAGTGGTCTAATTTCTCATTACCGATTCACCTCCACACCCCGCCCCCCGCTCTTAGTAATCCAACAAGATTGATTGCTAATTGGTCTGGGAAGTTGAGTGTCAGTTTGAGAACCATCCTTGTGGGCTCATAGCCTTGGATTAGGGGTGACCTACTATTGAGACTTGGAACAACAATGTATAAGGTTGGTTGGAATGTCCTTGGCTGCATCTAGTTGGTGATAAGTTTTATTAAAGATAATTTATATCTATCATGTGTTTCTTTTCTTATATCTTAATTTTTTGTTGTGTATTTATTATTATCTCTGATATGTGTTAACAATGTTCTTGCTTGTTGGCCACTGCTGTGCATGAAATATTGTTCTTTATTTCATATTTGAAATGAATCTTCATGACTAAAAGTGTTTATTTCATGTTTCTTAATGATTAATTAGTATTATAAATTTGAATTAGCCCAAGAGGGAGAATTTAGAGGTACCTAGGCAGTGGGTACGTTTCAAATCAAAGGATAGAGAAAATTGTTTTAGGTTTTCTATTCTGGGTACATCATAAGTAGTATCAGAGTGTTCTTGAAGGGAGTTTTGGAAGTAGAGTGGCTCAACTTGGGGCTAGGTACATCACACTAATCCATGAAAATTTCTTCAGATAGGTATCCATGAAGAAATGTGACCTTCACATCCATTTGATGGATTTTCCATCCAAAGCAAGCAACAAGGGAATTAATCAGTCGAACAAAGTTCATATTTTCAATAGGGGAAAATGTTTCATTGTAGTCGATGCCTTATTGTTGAGAAAATCCATTTGAAAATAAGACTTCTTTATGTCGCTCAACAACACCTTCAGAGGTAAATTTGGTCCGACACACCCATTGACACTTCACAATGTTTTTTCCTTTTGGTTGGGGAACTAAGTCCTAAGTGTGATTCTTCGTTAAAGAATCAATTTTGGTTTGCATGGTCTACACCCATTCAGGTTGTCCTTCAACATCTGAGTAGGTAACATGATCATAGGTTTCAAGTACATGAGTTATCAAGGCAATGCTAGCTCGAAGTGCATCACTGAATTGTGCCATTTATTTATCCTCATCAATTATGTCGATTGCATACCATAATTTTTCACAAACAAACCAATGTCATTTGGGATCTTCGGTGCCTTCATATATTGGATGTGAGTGAGGGCCCATTATTATTTTCTTGGATTTTTTCAAGGTTGGAACTATTGCAAGAGTTTGTGTTGAAGTCGATTGAGAAGTTGATCTACTTTCTTGAGTTGAAGTATGAATATTTTACTCGACCAATACAATCTGTTGTTGGTATTCAGTTGGGATGTATTCAATCACTAACTATGCTTTTTGTTTTCTTCGTTTTGGATAATTTGTATAACAATATTTGTCTATATACTTGACGAATCATCCTATGAAGGGTTATTTATATTCATTTTCACTGTCTGTTGATTTAGAGTCTTCCAAAAGTAGATTTGGTGGGGGGGAGGAATTTGTGAGATATCTTATATGAAGTAGTATATCCTTTGGTCATTTTCAATTTTTTTTTGTGCTTCAATTAACAATGTGTCTTGTATCTGACCAACACTTTTAGTTCAACACCACACCCTTGGTGATTGTGTATCCACATGAAGTCATTGGTTGAGGAATTATGCAATATGCAGGCTGGGACTTTTTATAGAGGAAATTCAAATCACAGTTCTTGAATCATTGATCTTCGTATCAAGTTGATTAATTTCTTATTGGGCACCACCAACTTCAATGCTTATTTGCAAGCTTCCACTCCTCCCAGGAGTCGTCGGGGCGCTCTCAAGGGTTTCTCCAGTGATATGTCACACATGGATAGGTTTTCTATGATAATTTCATGGAACCCTATCATTTAATAACTCTTATCATCTCTTTTTCCTATTGTCCCGCTCCAAGTTTTTAATATTCATTGAGGGTTTATGGGTTTGTGTTTGCCGTGAAAACTTCACATTTAATTCAATTCTCTTCCTCCCAACACACAGAATTTTCTACTTGGGTGTAATTTGAATTTGAATTTGAATTATATCATCTCATGAATCATCCAACCCCTCGATGTTGACCTGACTTACTTGCCGTTGACGATGTTCTATGCTTGTTTCTTCAATAAATAGTCCCAAGATTCTCTAGTGTCCTTGCAGTTAGATTCCAAAAATTATTCCTACTATTATTGTTTCTCTTTCTAATTAGAGTTCAAGGGAGGATTTTTTTATAAGGGGTCAGTATTCCACGATGTCCCCAACTCTCGTTTCTATGAGGAATTTGTGAAGTAAGGATGGGACAGTGTAAAGAAACCCATTATGTAGTTTTGCATGATTTTTTTTTTATGGTTTTGACTGGCACTCTATATTCAATCTCTTGTTCTTTCTTCAATATATTGTTCTTCAATATAGTATCGCACGATCTTCTCAAACCACTCATTAAGGATTTTTGTTCCTCCATTTATAATTTTGTGCGTCGGTTTCTCATCGAGGGTGAGTTTTCACATTAGATTGACTGATACATTTTTGCAGTGTGTTGAGGGGTATAAAATCCATTTGAATCAACATCATGAACCAAACCCGCTTAAGAGGCCCAATTAGAGTCGTAAGTGTTTAGTGAGTGGTATGGTTCTCTATATTTTTTATCTCACTGGATTTTTGATGGGATTTAATCATGACCGATAGGTATGTTTTTCTGTGAAATATTTCCTCAGGATATGCAGTTCTATTTTTTGTTCTTTCCTAACAATTGTGGGAATGAAAGATGGATCTTAAACTAGATGACACAGGGAAGTTATGATATATTGGAGATAGCTAGGTTTTGTGATAACCTTTATACCTCAATATGAAAACAATGAGGATTGAAACTAATTCAAGATAGAAATAACACCATTTGACTTGTATACATTCAACATTCTCTGAGATAACAACTACAACAATAAAATACATACGTAATAGAAAATGAGTGAAAGAAAAGTAGTTTTCAATACTCTAATATCAATCAGATATTAACACAATCGATTTCTATTCATCAATTAGAATAAAAGAATTGTCACAATATTATAAGATAACTTAAATAATAGATAAAACAAATCTTACTCAATACAACAATACATATTGAATTCGAAGACACAGATAATCCCCCTTGGTCTAGTCACATTCAAGCCTCTGATGAAAGAAGTGTATTTGGTTCTAAACATAACTTCTAAATTAAAATAACTTGCACATAAATAATTCTCTTACAATATTCTAGAAAAAAACTTTCCTCTCCAAAACCATCGACCTTTAACGCAAGGTCGATTCTCTTATTTATAAAAATAACTAAACTAAAAATAACTACTAAAGTTGTGTTAAGTAAAGGAAACAACACATGGTGTACTTTATCTATCTGTTCTCTTTTGTTTTTTTTAGATTATCTCGTCATTTTACTGAAGTGTATTGTTCCTTTCGTATTCTGACCATCTCCAGAAGATATATTCACATGTATTTTCATAAGGGAATGTTGGCACAGGGGAAAACCCAGGGTTCAATGCTTCAACATCGCACCAACAAAACCCTAACTACCGACCCTTTTGGCAACACCTGTGAAGCAGGCGAAGTCTCACCCGAGGTAGCAGTAGGGGGGTTACAGGACTTAGGTGTCAGTAACCAAGCTGGGACACAGATCTATGATTATAACACTTCGAAAAGTACTTTAATAAAACTTAGAAGATGACATGCATTCATTCATTATCATTATTAACATCGCAGAACAAATTTTAAGATAGATCGATGCAGTAACAATAAATACTAAGCACTCAACTACTTAACACACTGCACAAAGTTAGATCATTCATCCATCCTTAACACATGTAAATCACTAAGCAACATTAGATCTATCCAACATACATAATAAGAAAAGCACTAAGAAGATTCAGAATATAAGCAACACAACATAAAACACGTCAAAAGACACAAGATATACATGGTTCACCCCAGTGTGGGGCTACATCCACCAAATGATTCATCTTCTTTATTCTTCTTCAATCTCGTAGATTTGTCTGCTCCTGTGCACTAATCCATAGAGCGAAGCTTCACAGAGGATAGAATATTTGCGCACTGAGCACCAGATCCTCCTTCCCAAAAATAGGTCAAGGCACAGAGCCAACTCCTTTACCAAGCACAAAGCCTTACATACACATTTTGTGCACAAAGCACTTAGAACTACTTTCACTTAGCTACCTATACTTCTCTCTCTAAGTCTATTACATTGCTTCACTCGACACACCTTCTACCTTACAATCTTACTTATTTATACGTTTACATTTCCTTACAAAAAGGCCTAAAAATGGGTAAACCCATGGAACGACCTCCCATAACCCATTACAAAAACCCTAAGAACCCCTTACTGGGTCCAAAAATCCCACAAAATAAATGATATCCATGATCTCATCTCCGCTTGGGTGCTCCTTCCTTGATCACTACGTCAAAGTCCAAAACATGGTCAAAATTGACCAATATTTCCTCAAAACTTGGTCAAGGGCCAATAGGGAACCAATGTTGATGCATCAGAGTGGAGATAACCTCCTTTATCTCAACTTCTCTTTCTTTGTACTTGATTAGTTTGACACTCACACACTGTAAGACTGTGAGAGATTTAATTGGAGGCTCCATGAACTTCTTCAATTAGCATGATATCATGGTTATCATGCTTGAAACCTAAATAATACTTGTTTCTCATACCTGATCTTACCCTGCATGTCACTTAACTATGTCATGTAAATCGGTGAAATCCTTTAGTGAGCCAAACTCTATAAATTCAATATATCTCATTTCTTGGTTGAGGTTTTCCCAATTTTTCTCACACTCTTCCCATCTTTCTTACATTTTCCACTGGGGTTGCTGGACCATGTATACCCAGTTTTCAACTACCTTTTGTATTTGGGAGATGTTGATGTCCATCAACACTCAGATGCCATGTTCTTATGTATGTCATCCCTTCTATACTTCGTTGATGTAATTGATCCATTCCAAGGTTGATGTGCCTTCTCATACCACTGTTGCATGTCTTTGCAGGTTGCTATCCCCATAAGGGTATCTTCTTGAAAATTATCTATTTGAGTGGTGAAGAGATCCCTCTCTTTTCTAAATTGTGCATACGTCTCTCGGAACTCACTTTTCAAGAGTACCACTGCCTGGGTTGAATTTTGGTAATATTCGGCTTGATGTCACAAGTGGTCCAACTCTTTCCTCATGGAATCTACCTACATTTAATCCCTTTTTTCCCTCCCTAATGTGGCATTGGTTATGTCCATCCCTGCTCTGATTAGCTCAGTCATCCTAGTATTTTAGGTGTTGAATAACGTCTCTTCTGTGGTTATGAAGAAGGTGCTATCGAGTGTGAGCTTCCTTTTCCTGACTGTTCTTCTCATCACAACCTTATTTTTCCTATAATAGGAAATATCCTGTATATCTATGAATTCATCTATTGGTTCATGAATATGCTTATTCCCTCAAGACATAGTATTTCCTAGGATTCCCACTATATAGATATGTTCCATGGTAGGTTCTCTATCTCTTCCAATGGTGGGAACTTTACCTCCTTCCTCAGTCAATGGTTTTTGTGGTAATATTTGTGTCAGTGCTTATTTTGTTCCAAGGCTTTGTCCACTCAGCTCCCTAGCAGGGGAGCTTATTGTCCATCCTAGTGACTCGGCCTTCTTCTGGTCCTCTTTGATTGAAGGATTCTTTGTCTTAGATGGAGAAGTCGGAAGAGGATCGGTATTTTCTAAAAGTTCATTCGTTGGGATGTCGATTTTTGGCTTCTCCATTCCTTCTTCTTGTCGTCCTGCAACAATGTCATTCTTAGAGTTGTCATCATGATGTTTTGTTTCCCCCGATGGATGTGTTTCTATTTGGTTGATAAATATAGTGTTGAGAGTGGTCCTAGATTCCAGGTCACCTTCTTTGGGACTTAGGACCAAATCATCGGAGGCTGGAGCTGATGTATCCCTTGGTTCTTCCTCCTGTGTGATTAGCACCAGGGTTATGTATGAAGCTTCTAATCCTTCCTTGTCATTGTATATGGTGATTAAATATATGAGGACAGTAGGCATACCCATTCTGATTGATTCCCTCACTTATCTTCGTTGATTTTTAGTTGTCACCGGTGATCCTTCTTGGGTTGATATAGGGCTAGTGTTTTCTTGGGTGGAGTATTTTCTAGTGGAACTTATTTTTAGCCATTCAATTCTGCCTCCTGGCCATTTGTATCATCCATGGTAATTCTCAAGGGACTTACCAAAGGGTTAAGTGGGGGATCTTCCCTCAATATTTGCATATCTCTCTCGGCTTCTTCCAGTAAGAATGTCCACCTTTTCCATGCTTCTAATGCTTTCGCTACTCTATTTTCTTCTCTTATCCAGATGGATTCTTGAGTTGTGTTCTCTAATTTTTCAACTTGTTTATCCATGGTAATTTATTTGAACTTGGTCATACTAGGGTTATCCCTTTTATGGAGCACTTCCTCCTAGTATTGGATGCCCTCGGTAAAGATCTCATCTTATAAATGGTCATGAGCATATGGCCAACATGTGGATGCCTATGTTATGTGCTAGAGTTCCAAGCCTTTTGGATAATTATTGAGAAAATGGTTTGTGGAGAATCGATACTCAAGCTGACTCAATCGTTCTTTTTTTTCCTAAATGGTGTCTTTAACCATATAAAACCCAATATGAAAACCATAAGGTATGAAGGCCCTCTTCTTATCCTTAACCAGAGAAGTGTTATATCCTTGTAGGATGGTCTAGTAACAATTCTCTCTCAATATCAGATAATATGGGACATGAACGGGGAGTATATGTGATTCACTAGTAGCCCCAAACACTTTGATGTAAATTGTTGTTTCTTCAAAATACCAGTGGCCAACTTTGGATATCATCTTTTTGGTTGCCACTGAAAGTCTCGGGAATTATTTTCTAAATTTAAAAAAGTGTTATCTGGCTATAAACGCATCACATATCATGACATAATACCTTTTTTACCTATTCTCCTACAAAATGTTGAAATAAGAATGCACAAGTAACTCGACAACATGCCAGTTTAAATTCATACCTACGAAAGAGTTTCTCGCACAAATTAAGTGCAAGATGTAAGATGCCATGTAGAAGACTTATTTTTCTCATTCTTTTGGTGTCTAGGCCTATAGGATGTTGATACTCTATTGTTTGGAAATAATGGATTCCAAATTGAAACTACTATCGGAGATTGCTACGGTATATCCTAAGGGCATCCATGCTTCTGAAAAATTCGAGCAGTCCTTTTCTCCATAAAATCGATAGATCAAGACCATTAAATACATATAGGGCTCTATGCGTTTTACCATGTTGTACCATCGATTATTCCTGTTTGTGAAATTTTTTTCCTATTTCCACCACAAGGCCAGTAACCGACTAGTGTCGTGAAGCACATAAAACCTGAAAAACAAAATGTGTATTTAGCCTCTCCTCTGGGTATTTCAGTTTGTAATATTTTTGTACCTCCATTGGAAGAAAGGTACCAACACATTCACCCTCCTCATTGTTGACCGTGCACTTCACCATGTCTACATGGTCAATTATCCATCCTATGGTTTCGATGCAGGGCATAATTAAGGTTCGACAAGCCACCCTTTGTATATATGATCACCTGATATCCAGGAAAACTTGGTCATCCAATACCCTAATGTTCAGGTTGTTGTGAGGTGTACACTATAGGTAATAATCTTTCCAAATTTTGTTATAAAGGTCACCCTAATGTGGGAGCATTAATTTATATCTAATGTCTTCCTCTGTGTCCCCGAATGTTGGAGGCTGGGTAAACTGTTTCTTGGTCAAAGTTTGGATAACTGATTCCATTATCAAAACAAAATAGAGCTCCCTTGTGGTCGTCAGTGTCAACCTTTTCTCAATCTTCAGTTCTTTCATTTCGATCATTCTTGGTGAGATCTTGGTAGTTGGATTTCCTAGAGGAAATTTCCTACAAAAAATGTTATAATGAACTGGAAGCCAACTTCGACAAGCGTTATTTGATGAAATCATAAATGAAAATGAAAAAGATAATGCTTACCTCTTCCCTATAAGAAATAACCTGGGCTTACTAGTAATTGAAGTGATATAGTGTGATATAGCCTCCTTGATGATCTCTCTCGCTCCTTCGTCTTCTTGGGAGATCAATGGTTTGCAAAAGGAATACCATGCTTGGGAAAAAACCTTCTAAATTTAAAACATACCTACCTTGTCTCATTGATTCTTAAATCCAGGAGTACAAATGTGACATGTACAATCTATAATAGAATCCACACCATGCTTAGGATTAAATTTAATGTAGGTTGGCATCGCAGAAGCGTTCTATTTCAGAGTTCTTTGATGAATTTAAATTTTGGATGTTTTTTAGTGCATGGTGTCGTTGCTCGAGGTATTGGTTACATGAAGTTATTATTTGAATTATAGTCGTAGATCCTGTGCTTCACTTAGCTAGAGGTGTCTCATCAAGTTACTTGAGCGTTTTTCATTTCAAAGGAACTAGTATGATCGAAATTAGGGATAAGCAGAGACTTTAAATGGACAACACATGTCATCCAGGATCTTTGATTTTGGTGAATAAAGGTTTGATCTAAACCCTATCCTTTGGTGTCCTAGCATATTTCGATAGTCAATGAGTGCATCGACTTCAACATTTTTTTTTTTACGTTGCTTCATTAGTACTTTTTAGGAAAAAGTTTTGATGCCGACACAAACTATCATACAATGCTAACGTGAAAGTGATGGCATGAAAGTGCTAACATGGAAGTACATATATGACAAGAGGAACATCAAAATATGATGTGGGAGATAACTGAGAAATACGAATGATATACATGACAAAACACGTGATGATTGATTTGACCTCTTCGGCACGAGAAGCATTTTTCAGCATCAATGATTTTCCTTAGACAAATGTTCCTGGATATTGCGCCCTTTCTCCTTTTTCGGCGATGCCATTCATGTATCAGTGATCGACGATCGACGATTTTTTTTTTTTTATGTTGGAAGTTTTTCTTTTGGATTTTGCCAATGCCAAAAATAAATCGACAATTTTTTAAAAAACTGTTTCATAGACTAGAATCGTCGATTGGCGCGGGACTCGTTTTTATAAAAAAAAAATTAATATATGTGCACTTAGTATTTATTCCACATTTAGTTAGAGAAAAATGTCAATATGTCAAAAAAATTCAAACCAGAAAAAAATGTGATCGATGATAAAAAAAAAA
>JASDQU010102106.1:357981-376010 GCA_032191745.1 Picea mariana | reverse complement strand
TTTTTTTTTTACGTTGCTTCATTAGTACTTTTTAGGAAAAAGTTTTGATGCCGACACAAACTATCATACAATGCTAACGTGAAAGTGATGGCATGAAAGTGCTAACATGGAAGTACATATATGACAAGAGGAACATCAAAATATGATGTGGGAGATAACTGAGAAATACGAATGATATACATGACAAAACACGTGATGATTGATTTGACCTCTTCGGCACGAGAAGCATTTTTCAGCATCAATGATTTTCCTTAGACAAATGTTCCTGGATATTGCGCCCTTTCTCCTTTTTCGGCGATGCCATTCATGTATCAGTGATCGACGATCGACGATTTTTTTTTTTTTATGTTGGAAGTTTTTCTTTTGGATTTTGCCAATGCCAAAAATAAATCGACAATTTTTTAAAAAACTGTTTCATAGACTAGAATCGTCGATTGGCGCGGGACTCGTTTTTATAAAAAAAAAATTAATATATGTGCACTTAGTATTTATTCCACATTTAGTTAGAGAAAAATGTCAATATGTCAAAAAAATTCAAACCAGAAAAAAATGTGATCGATGATAAAAAAAAAAACAATAGAAAAATCCATTCATCCCAACAAAAATGACTGTTCATAAATGAAAAAAGTGTTACCCAAAAGAGAAATTTTGCAAAGTATTTTAGGGGGTGTTGAGTTCTCAACAAATGGAAATTCTCTAGGATAAAACATAATCTCTTCTCCTTCCCTCATTATTATCTTGTGCAAATTGGTCAAGAAAATATCTGGATTTATTCTATTATTTTCAACATAACCTTTCCATCAATGTGCACAAAATTTCCCGGTCTCATAATCCAGATCCTCCTATGGGGTTTATCTTTTTTCCATCCCCTTTCCTTTTGACTACAATCCATTTTCTTCTTAGAAAAGAGTCGAGTAGGGCATCAATTGGCATGAGCCCATTTAGTTGTCATTCCTTTCTTACGATGTTTCTTCGCTGCTAACAAGCATCCATAGCCCCGATGGAGTTATCTGCATACCCTCTTTAGACTTTCCACTCCATTTATTTTTCCTTTTAATATGGATCATCTTTTTCTGGCATAAATACTAAGAGTGATTCAGAGAGGAGGATATCTATTTTTTGAAAAGGTGAAATTGTGAAGGTGAATATCTCCCTGGCTCTATCTAAAGGTACATGTGATTCTTTCGTTTTATCTTTACTAGGCCACTAGGCGTATATTTCATCGCTTTCTCAGGTAGTATGCTTGCAAAGATAAAATATGATCTTGAAAATTTGTGTCTTCTCAACGTCTCTTATTTTTCATGTAAGTGTAAGTCAGAAGCAAAGTCTGCTTCACTGTATTCTCCCAATAAACATTAAAGTCAACAAGTTCTTTACGAAACACAACTTAATCCAAAGAAAATAACAAGAAAAAAAGAAAGAATGAAAAAGGGGCTCGAAAACTATATTCCTTGAAACACACACATTGTTCTAATCAAAATGCACGCTGAAAAATAAACAATAACTCAAACAAGACATCCAAATATATATATATATATATATATATATATATAAGAAAAATATTGCTTGAAGGCCTAGCCATTCACTGGGAGGGTGTCATATCCCCCCCCTCAAATTATAAAATTGGTATGTGCCTTCTTTGATCTTATCAACCACTTGAAAAGGTCTGAGCCAAAGATTTTGGAACTTTGAGTGTTTTCCTTTGGCCTCAATTTCTTTATCCCACTTCAAGACTAGGTCCCCTACTTTGAAATTTTTTTCTTTGGCCTTATGTTTTTCGAACCATATTTTAATTACCTACTGATGAGCGGTGAACTTAACTTTAGCATTTTACCTTTCTTCATCCAACATGAGAAGGGTATCAATCCTTTGTTGTATAGTGGATGAAGGCTGGCCTCTTGATACGCGAGAAAGATATAAAGATGGAAGATACAATCTGTTTGGGAGAATGGATTCTTGTCCATATACTAGAAAGTACAGAGAGTTTCATATGTCTTCTTTAGGCATTACTTTATCGGCCCATCAGGAATTATGAAGCTAATTATGCCAATTCCTCTGATTTTCAGCAACTTTTTCTTTAAAATCCTCACCAGGTTTTTATTAGTTGATTCTACTACCCCATTCCATTGTGGATAGTAGTTTTCATAATATCTTATTATGATCCCCTTATCAAGGGAGAATTCTGTCAACAGTGTGGAATAAAAGTAGACAACATTGTAAAAAACGAGAACAAAGGGTATCCCAAACCTTGTTATCAGTTGTTGTTCTAGAAATTGGATTACTACCGTTTCATTAACGTGCATGCTAGGGATAACCTTCATCCATCTTGTAAAATAATACATAGTAGTCAATATATATTTATGTTATTTTTAATAATTGGGAGTAATTTCCCCTACAATGTCTATTCCCCATTGTTCAAATGGTTTGGATATGGTCACCAGCTAGAGTGGAACGAATTCCCTCTTTTCTCTACCGGCACTTACTTGGAAAGATTTACATTTCTTGGCATATGCATGAGTGTCCATGAATAGAGTAGGCCAGTAATAACCAACCCTTAATATTTTGTGAGTCGTGGTTCCTCCTGCCAAATGTTCACCCGCTGGACCGTCATGGAGTTCTCTTAGTAATTTTTCTTCATCATCATATTCAAGGCATCTAAGGAGTACTCTATCGTAATTTATGTAGAAAAACACAGAATTTATGAGGCCGATATTGAGTGGATTTCAACCTGATATCTCTTCTTTCTTTAGGGTTTAGGTTTTCTAGACAAGTTCCATGATGTAGGAGATAAGACAAGTTTCCATACCAGGATTCTTTCTCGAGAGGTACGTATAAGGCTTTGATGCACCATAATGACAACTCATTTCCCAACCAGAGTCTTCTGTGTTAATCAGATCTTGGGCCTCGGTGGCCAGTTTACACAATCCTTGACCCTTGACTATTTTGGCAGGTTTTATGTCTACATCAAATTCTTCAACAACTGCCATCCAATTTCCCCTCATTTCTCCCAACTTTTTTTGATTTAACAGATATCGGACCGTGGGGTGAGGTACTATGACTTTAGTGTTATTCTTCAGGATATATGATCTAAAATGTTTGACCGCTTTATAAACTATGTAATCCTATTTGTCTATATAATGGTAATTCATTTTGACCCCTTGGAGGTTAGTGCTCATAAATGATATTGGTGCCTCATTTTTTTCATCATCCTTCTAGGTAAGTACTGCAACCAAGGATTAGTCAAAAGTAAAGGTATAAAGGAAAAAATCTTTGTTGAAATCAAGGCTTCATATCACTGGTGCCTGGGGGATGGAAGTTTTTGATATTGTTGAAAGGAACTTTCCTTTATTCATCCCATTTAAAACATGAATCTTTGCAAATCATTTTTTGTAAAGGTTTAACATTTTTGGTGAAGTCAGGAGTAAATCTTCTCAGAAAGTTGATCTTCCCAAAGAAATATTGCATGGCATTTTTATTGTGAGGTAAAGGGAGTTGATCTATCTCTTTTATCCACTCAGAGTCGATGTTAATTCCTCCTTGAGATATAATATGACCTAATATTTTCCCTTCCTCTACACAAAACATGTTTTTCTTAAGGTTGAAAGATATTCCATATTTCCTACACCTTTCAAAGATCTGAGTCAAATGATGAATGTGGTCTTCCTTATTTTTTTAGTATACCATTATGCCATCTAAATAAACTACCACACACCTGTTAATCAATCCCCCAAAAGATACATCCATGGTCCTCTGGAAGGTTTCCCCTGCATTAATCAACTTGAAGGGAATGTGTTTGTAAGAAAAGGTTCCCCACTTGGTTTGAAAGGTAGTTTTTAATCGATCTTCTTCTGAAACCAGGACTTGGTTATATCCTGAGAAATCCTCTAGGAGAGAATTTTTTTTATATCTAGATACTTTCTTTAAGAGTTGTTCCATGGGTGGGACTGGGTAGTTATCTTTTTATGATGCTCTTTTAAGGTTTCTGAAATTCACACAAGTGGATCTCCCCATACTTCCTTCTGACAGGCACCAAATTAGATACCTAGGCAGAGTGTCTGGCCTGAAAGATAATCTTGGCATCTAACAATTTATTTAGCTCTTGATACATTAGAGGTTCCACAAATGGGTGGTACTTCCTAAGATTTTGTTGGAAATGTTTTATTCCATATTTTAACGATATCGTGTGATGGATAATGCGAGTATCGTATGTTTTCAATTCTCAGTAAGAACAAGTAAAAACATTTTCATATTCTTTAAATAGTTTAAGATAAGTTTTCTTGTCTTCTTTGGACATTGTCATACCTAGATTGACATTCTTGGGATTCTCAGGGGTCCCTGGGTTTATATCTACATATATAGGAAATGAGCTCCTTGTTTTTTCATTCTTGGGCCCTTTGAATCTTTCCCTCGGGTAGAAAAGGTTCTCTAGGTTGGAAACTCCTTTAGGTATCATGTGAAACTTAGGTTTGTCATCAGAGTGATATTTTCATTTTTTATGTTCGTGGAGACCCGATTCCATGAGAAGTTATTGGAATACTTCATAATCAATGGCCAAATCCTTAAAATTCTCCTAATTAGTCAGGAAATCTACAATCTGTTCATCCCCTTCAAAACATTTCCAGTTAGAAATATTTTTAGGTACAGAAGGTTTGTAAAGAAGTTCCACTGCAAACCTTGAGGATTCATAATCTTGTAAAGGAGATAATATTGAGGTTGTAGTGGCTAGAGAATCAATAAGGATATTCATTGTCCTAGGAACAATAGTAATGTTGAAGGCCTCAAAATTGTCTATTAGTCTGTGCACCTCTTGCTGATAATTCCTTAAGTGAGGTTAGTTTCAATGGATGGTATTCTTCACTTGCATGACGATAATTTTGAAATATCTAAAGAATTTCAATTCTTTGATGTTTAAGTCGATGTATTTCTTTAGTCCTTGGACTAGAGATTCCTATTTAACAATGTTATTAGTGCATTTGAATTCTAATCTACAGGATAAGAAAATTTGTTTCCCCTTTGATTCAATGAGGATGCATCTTGCTCCCAACCACTATTGTGATTTAGAGCCATCAAAGTACAACGTCCAAATTTAGGGAGGAAAATTTCTAACTTCATCATGTCTAGCTATTTTTACAAGTTCAACCTCCTTGTCTGCTACTCCTGTCAAAGAATCCTGATAGAGGATGATTTCCTCTATGGATGCTAGTAATTATATTTGAAATATCATTTCATATTTTTGTGTGGAAGGTATGTCAGACATGTGAGGGGAAAAATTATCGAAATCATAATCATAGGAGTAGTTTTCTAACACAGGGAACTCTATTGACAAGGGTTCACTTGGTGTCTCTAAATCAATGATAGTATGTTTGAGGTATCTTTCTTTGTCGATCATGATCATGTTTGGGTTTCCTTTCAATGGAAACCAAAGGTGAGTTCATTCGGTACTAAAATATTCATTAATTTCTCAGACTAGTGTCAGCTAAGTAACATTACGTAATCCTTTGGGATGTCTACCGTGATTACGTCAATTACTTGAACAAATTTGGGGTGTGAAAAAATTATGATCATGACATATTTCATTCCCCCAATTACCTTTAATTGAGTCCTATCTAGTTGTATAATGTGTTTATCACTTTTGACCGGGGTTGCGTTCAATTTCTTGCAAATTGACAATGGCATGACATTTGAAGATGCCCCTAAATCGACTAGGAAATTATGTAGATTTTTGTTAAAAACCTCAAACATGAATAGGAAAGGAGGAAAAAAAGGCCTTCCTCTTTTTTCTAAATAACAAACATTTACAGTTTACTTATTTGTTAAGTTTGTGGGAGATGGGACGTCACCTTGATCAATGCTTTTCATAGGGGTATCTAATAATTTTAAGGCCTGTAACAAAAAATCCTTTTTTTGAGGAATCCTACACATGTCCATGACATAGAAATTAGATTTAATCTTTCGTCAAGTCTTCTACCACATTGTATTCCAGCTTAGGAGTTTCTCGTGTGTGTATGTTTGTGGGGTTTCTTTGGGAAAAAATATTGGTTTGGGGTGATTGACCACTTGATTTCCTCGAGATGATTGAGTAGTGTTGGGGTTACTTTGGATAGGTTGAATTTTACTTCGCGTTTGTACATCCATAATCTCAACGAACCTCAGCAACGTCATTGGAAGGTATCAGGTGGTTGGAATCCCATAACAACATGGTTGTGTCTTCAGTTGGTTCTTGACTTTCTTGATCAGTGACACTTAATGTCGAGCCACTAGGTTGTTCAGTTAGAGAACATTATTCTAGGAATCAATTATCCATTAGATTCATTGCATGCAACCATTGGGGGTAGTCCCTTTCTTAATGTTTTTCTTGATGATATGTACAGAAGGATTTTGATGCTACATTCCCTAAGTCAATGTTTAGGTTGGATGGGGGAGGTTATATAGCTTTAAAAGGTGGGTTCCTATTAAAAAATGGTTTATAAGGTCTTTGATTTTGGTTTCATTCCCTGACACTCCTTTTCATATCTACGATCTCATTGGAAAGTTTTATTGATCATCCATTGCAGGTTTTCTATGTTGCCTCCCTCTTTTTCGGGACATTGTTTTTTTTGTTTTCCCAGGGGTTTAGTCAAAAAAAGTCCCCTCTTGGGTGGAGGTTGGGTTTACTTTTTTATTAGTGATATAAGAACTCCTTTGTATCCTTTCATTTGGAACTCAATATTTTTATCTTCATCGAAATTTTCAGATAGAGTATTCTTGGCGGCCCTTTTTATGAACATGGAAATAGAAGTTGGGAGAGCATTAGCATATACTTCAATATATAGCTCTGGAGTAGGTCTAGCCTCGGGTTGGAATTTTTTCAAAATGGTGGTGAACCTTTGGTTGAAATTATTTGACCTTTTATTTTGGACTCAGAGTGGTGGCGAAAAGTTCAGACATTAAAGATCCTATAGTAGTTTCTTCAACAAATTTGTCCAAAAAATCTTTTTGAAACTTTGTCCATCTTGTTATGGAACCGACCAGTAGGTTGAAATACCACATTGAAGATGATATTTCAAAGGTAAAAGTGAAAAATATACACACCACATATTTGTGTTGTACATTCATCAACCTTATGTCTAATATGAGCTTCTTAATATGGTCTTCGGGCAATCAAAAGGTTTTAGGGTCAAATTTGGGAACTAGTTTTTCTAGATGTTTGGGTAGGTTATGCTTCCGTATTAGAATCACCAAATAATATCTTGCCAACCATGATTGGTTATATTGAGGATGATCTCCTCCTTCTTCATTGTTATCATTATTATCCCCCATGTATTATGATTCACAACCTGAGCAATCTCAGTTGGACCCTTCCTCTTCAGATTCAAAATTGTCAAATTTAGAGTAGTTACTGGTTAGTGGGCTGATGGATGGTATTTTGGGTATCAGACTAAGGGGTTGTTCGATATTTATGAGAGAAAATTCTAGCAGGTCTTTTATTGTGTAAATGAATACTTGATTAGGGGTGTCAATAACTAGTCTTGTTATTTGTTTTCTTCGAGGAAGTAAAGGAGCTTAAGGTAATGCTATGATCTGTTAGGCATAAGCTCCAGTGATTCTTCTGAACTTATTTAACTATTCGTGAGGAAGAATGTAATTTATTTCAGGGTACAAGTGTTCTTCCTCTTCGTGTTGAGATGAGTTACTTGTAGTGGGATTATTCTTTGTATGTGGGTTGTCTTGAGAATGACTAGCCATGCATGTGGGTTGTTTTGAATCTATAGGCTTTGCATAATATATTATCAAAAATATTGTTAGCCATGCATTCATTCGTCCTTCCTTCTAGCATCAATTTCATTGAGGGGTTTAAAATCCCTTTGACTCAACACCTAGAACCAAACCCTATTAAGAGGCCCAATTAGACTTGTAAGCATTTACTGAGTGGTATGGTTCTCTAGATTTGTGATCTAATTGGATTTATTGATGGGCTTTAATCGTGACCGATAGGTATGTCTTTCTATGAAACCTTTCCTCATGCTATGTAATTTTGTTTTTTGTTCTTTTATAACAATTGTGGGAATGAAAGGTGGATGTTAAACTAAATGACAGAGGGAAGTTATGATATATTGGAGAAATATAGGTTTTGGGATAACCTTTATACCTTAGCATGAAGACAATGAGGATAAAAACTACTTCAAGATAGAAATAACACCATTTCACTTGTATACATTCAACATCGTCTGAGATAACAATTACAGAAAGAAAATACATATGTAATAGAAAATGAGTGCAAGAAAATTAATTTTCAATACTATACTATGAATCACATATTAACACAACCGATTTATATTCATCAATTAGAATAAAATAACTGTCGCAACATTATAAGATAACTTAAATAACAAATACACCAACTCTTACTCAATACATTAACAAATATTGAATTCAAAGATAGAGATAACCCCCCTTGGTCCATTCACATTTACGCCTCAGATGAAAGAAGTGTCTTTGGTTCTAAACAAAACTTATAAATTGAAATAACTTGCACATAAATAATTCTCTTACAATATTCCATAAAATTGTTTTCCTCTCCAAAACCATTAACCTTTAACACAAGGTCGATTCTCTTATTTATAAAAACAAATAAACTAAAAATAACTACTAAAGTTGTGTTAAGTAAAGAAATGACACACGGTGGAATTTATTGAAGTTGTTAGAAAAACAGGACCGCAGAGCAATAAAATAAAACAAATGCGAAAACAAAACACAGAAGATACAAAATACAATAAAGACACAGATTTACGTGGTTCACCCAGTGTGGGCTACGTCCACCAGAGAAATTTCCAGGTCCTTCCTTTATTATTATCCAAGAAATGAAGGGATACAACCTACAAAAAAACTTGTTATAACTTCCTCTTCTTTCTCTCACAGTCTCCTCTCTCGGAATAAAATACTCGCCATAATGCATAGCCGCAATACATTTCCCTCATAATAGAGGGTTGCCTTCTAGGGAAAAAAACCCTAACATAATTTATACTATTAGATCTGTGACCTTATAATGAACGGTCCATATTTACAATGAAATTACAATATACATTTACAAGGAAAATTTTCCTTTGGGGGCTTCACCCCCAAACACCCTAGTCGGGGGGATAGGCCCCCCGGACCCCGCAGAAGGGGTACCCCCCCTCTGCACTTGCCCACATGGAAGAGTGTACATACCTCTAGGGTGTAAATTATTCATGGGGTATAAAAAGGGTTGAAAGCAAGGACCTTTGAATCAAGGAATCAAGAACATAATCAGGCTCCACAACCAACATTTATCTATTTTTTCTCTTGTGTTTTCCTTATATCATCTCGTCATTTTACTGAAGTGAATTTTTCCTTTCATGTTTCGACCATCTGGAGAAGAGATCTTCACATGTATTTGCATAAGGGAACTTGTTTTGATCCATCGGAGCGGAGAGGGCCTCCTTTATCTCAAATTTCCATTCTTTATACTTGCTTAGTTTGACACTCATGTGTTGTAAGATTGTGATAGATTTAATCAGAGGATCCATGAACTTCTTTAATTGGCCCGGGATCATACTTGAGACCTATGAAATCTCTATTTCACATACCTGGTCTTGCTCTGCATGTCGCTTAACTATGTCATGTAAATCAGTGAAATCCTCCAATGGGCCAAACTCTGGCAAGTCAATATCTCTCATTTCCTGGTTGATATTTCCTGCATTTTCCACCAGGGTTCCTGGACCATGTATACCCAATGTTCAGTTGCCTTTCGTATTCAGGTGATGTTGTTGTACATAAACACTCGGATGCCATGTTCTTTTGTATCTCACACCTTCTGTACTTCCTTGATGTATTTGATCCATTCCAAGGCTTGATGTGCCTTCCAATACCATCATTGCATGTCTTTGCATGTTTCTATCCCCATAAGGGTATCTTCTTGAAAATCAACTATTAGAGTGGTGAAGAGGTCCCTCTCCTTTATCAGTTGTGCATACATCTCTCAGAATTGACTTTTCAAGAGTACCACCACCTGGGTTGAATTTTGGTAATATTCATCTTGATGTCATAGGTGTTCCAACTCTTCCCTCATGACAACTACCTCCTTTTCATCCCTTTTTTCCTTGTCTAATGTGGCATCGGTTATGGCCATCCCTTCTCTGATTATCTCAGTCATCCTGGTATTTTCTGTGTCGATTAACATCTCTTAAGTGGTTATGAACAGGGTGATATTGAGCATGATCTTCATTTTCTTGAATTTTATTCTCATCGTGACCTTATTTTTCCTATCATAAGAAATAACCTGTATATCAGCGACTTCATTTACTAGTTCAAGAATCTATTGATCCCCCTAGGAAAATGTATTTCCTAGGATTCCCGTAGTATAGATATGTTCCATGGTAGGTTCTAAATCTCTTCCAAGGGTGGTCACTTAACCTCCTACTTCCTCAATTAGTGGTTTCTGTGGTAATATTGGTGCCGACTCTTTTTCTATTCCAAGGCCTGGTCCACTCAGCTCCCTAGAAGGGGAGCTTATTGTGCATCATGGTGACTCAAACTTCTGTTGGTCCTCATCGATTGACAGAGACTTTTTATTAGATGGATAAGTGGGAAGAGGATCAGTATTGACTGAGAGTTCATTCATCGTGATACCAATTTATGGATGACCCATTACTTCTTATTTTCCTTCTAAAACCATGTCATTATTAGAGATATCATCATGAGGATATGTTTCCCTCGACGGATGTGTTTATAGTTTATTGAGAAATATAGTGTCGAGAGTGGTCCTAGTTTCCAGGTCATCTTCTTGGGGATTTAATACCAAATCATTGGAGGTTGGAGCAAATGTCTCCCATGGTTCTTCATCCTATGTGATTAACATTGGGGTTATGTGCAAAGATTTTGATCCTTCCTCGTCATCATATATGGTGATTAAATATAGGACAATGGTAGGCATACCTGTACCACTTAATTCGATCGCTTCCCTTCATTGAGTTGTAGTTGTCACCAATGATCCTACCTAGGATGATACGTGGCTAGTGTTTTCTTGGGTGATAGTCTTTTCTGGTGGAATTGATTTTGAGCCATTCATTTCTACATCCTGGTCATTTTTATTAGCTGGGGTAATTCTCAAGGGACTTACCAAAGGGTTAAGTGGGGGATCTTCCCTCAATATTTGCATAACTCTCACGACTTGTTCTAGTATTAATGTCCCCCTTTTCCATGCTTTTGTCACTTCCATTTCTCTATTTTTTTATCTTATTATGATGGATTATTTAGTTGTGTGCTCTATCATCTCAAATTGTTCATCCATGGTCATTTCATTGAACTTGGTCATACCAGGGTTATCCCTTCTATGGATCACTTCCTCCCAATCTTGGGTTCCCTCGGTAAATATGTCATCTCTGACACTATCATGACCATATGGCCAACATGAGGATACCTATGTCACGGGATGGAGTACCAATCCTTTTGGATCATGCTTGATAAAATGTCTTGTGGGGAACTAATACTCAAGCTGACTCAATCCTTCTTGTTTTGCCTACCTAGTGTCTTTAACCATATAAAACCCAATATGAAAACCATAAGGTATGAAGGCCCTCTTCTTATCATTAACCAAAGAATCATTATAGTCTTGTAGGATGGTCTAGTAGAAAATATATTCCAATATTAGATGGTCTGGGACATGAACAGGGAGTAGGTGTGGTGCATCAGTAGCCCCAAACACTCTGATGTAAGTGCTTATTTCTTTGGAATACCAGTGGCCAACTTTGGATATCATCTTTTTGGTTGTTGTTGAAAGCCTCAGGAATTATTTTCTAAATATAAAGAAGTGTATTTTGGCTATAAAATCATCACATATCATAGCATAAAACCTTCTGTATGTATTCTCCCACAAAATGTTGAAATAAACGTGCATAAGTAACTTGACAACATGCCAGTTTAAATTCATACCTACTAAAGCATTTCTCACATAGATTACGTCCAACAGGTAAGATTCCATGTAGAATATTGATGTTTCTCCTTCTTTTGGTGTCTGGTCATGTAGGATGTTGATACTTAGTTGTTTGGAAATAATGGCTCCCCAATTGAAACTTCTCAAGGAGATCACTATGGTATATGCTAAGGGAATCCATGCTTATGAAAACTTTGAGCAGTCCTTTTCTCCATACAATAGGAAGATCAATGAAATGAAATACATATAGGGATATCTGAGGTTTATCGTGTTGTACCAACCATTTTTCTTGTTTGTGAAATTTTTATCCTCTTTCCACCATGAGGATAGTAACCGAATAGTGTCATGAAGCTCATAAACCTTGACCACAAAATTTGTATTTAGCCTCTTTTGAGTCTCTCAGTTTGTAATATTTTTGTAACTCTACTGGAAGAAAGGCACCAACACATTCACCCTCCTCATTGTTGACGATGCACTTCATCATGTCTACGTGGTCAATTATCCATCCTACAGTTTCAATGCAGGGAAGAACTAGGTTCTGGCAAGCCACCATATGCAGATATGATCACCTGATATTTGGGAAAACTTGGTCATCCAATACCCTGACGCCTATTGGGCCCTTCGTTTTTGGTTATAAGTTGTGCAAGAAAGAATACAGTCCCAATTTTGGTCAAACACAATTTACGCAAGCCACAAAGGATCTGGCTAGTGGAGAAAGCAAAGAAACAGAAAACGGTTGGAAATAAGGACAATGAAATAACAACAAATAAAAGGAATTTACAATAGAACAAGAAAAAGAAAGCATGTGAAGTCTCATGACAGCAAATCCCAATCATCCTATATATACGAGATGTATATGATTGTAAAGGGTTAGATGGTATAGACGAGTTAGATGGTACAAATGAGTTAGATTGTGTATATGGTACATATGAGTTAGATGGTGTAGATGGTACTGATGAGTTAGATGGTGTAGATGGTATAGATGAGTTAGATGGTGTAGATGGTCCGGCTGTATTACGTGGGTGTAGACAAAATTATTAGTTACTCCTTGCAGGTTCTGTGATTGTAATTTGTATCCATTTTGGGAAAATGGTAGACAGATCTCTGAGGAATGAGCCCAGAGCTACAAAATATTGTAACAGAGTAATGAATTTTATCTATTAGATTGTATTAGAGAAGCTCTTTTGATGATAATATATATGGAATGACCTGAAATTTTGAAATATACTGTGTAATTCCTTGGTTATGATTATGAATTGTCTCTTTATTTTACTTCCTTATGTCTGATAAGATCAATACGATATAACTATTTACAAATGTTGTGTCAACTTTTTTGTCTCTATTACTAGTTATGAATGAGTTCAGATCTTCTCTTTGATTAGTTCTTCTTGCGCAAGACTATGGTGAATCTTGAAGATTCTGGAAATCTTCTTAGGTATTGTCCCTACCCTTCCCTATCTTCTTGTATTGGTTGTGCTTCAAGTGACACTTATTCTCTTCAAAGAGGATGAAAATGCCAATGCTCTAGACTACTCAGTACCTTTTGTTGGTAACCTGAGAAGGACCCTGGTCTAATCAAATTCTGTGCCAACAAAATTGTTCTATTGTCGAGACCTGCGTTAAAAGGAAACCTATAGCGAGAATCCTTTCACATATTTACCAATCTGATATTCACCAGTGGGGGGAGATAAATTGCAACAACTTCTTATGGAAAGAAGTGGATATGCAAAGAACATCTATGAAAGATACACGGGAGGTTGTATTTTACTCAGAAAGGTCGAGTGACCAGTACGAGATATTCTCAGTTAAGTTTCCAAAAGAAATTTTCCACTGGATAGAGAGGCTCCAAGAAGCTCTAGAATTCCAAGAACGAGTCAAGAAGACCTGTGCTTGGGATACAAAAAATATTGCAGAGCTTCATTGGTTGGATCGTCTGATAACGCGAGCAATCGATTTATGGGTCAATACAACATTAGAAGGATACATTATCGATTTTGCAGCTGAGAATCACCAATATTTTTCATGGGCAGAAAAGGATTTCAAGAAATACGCAAGGGGAATATTGCTAAGAGAAATCCCCATGTGGATTAAGGTTTTCTTGATGGAGGAGGGGATGTTGACTATGTCCCCAACTGAAATGCCAGCCTAAACACCCTCTCTTGGGGTGGGGTGAGTTTGGGGTGGAATCATGGCCTGAGAGAGGGGAGAGGGTTCTTTGAAAAATAGGGGATAAGCAATAAATGGACTCCAGGGATGCGAAATCCTTGAAAAGAGCCACCATAGTTGAGAAGTGCTAGCATGGTAAGATAAATAAATAAGTGAAATAGTCTGAGAAGTTTTGGAAAGAAGTCAGACTAGGAGAATTTGAGGAAGGACAGATGGACAAGTTCTGAAAGATGAGAAGACAGGAAATAATGGCCATTCAAAGATTAAATTAGAGAGAATCGCAAAGAGAAATAAGTCCCCAAGAGGTTGGAGAAGAAGCTGAAGGTGTAGAAGCATGGGAAAAGGAAGATGACATGGATATTGAATAAGAAATATAAGATTCAGCCCTAATGCCAAGTGTTATAACCCTAATTTGTACCAGACATGCTTACCTGGAATCAAGCCATTTGATATTCCTTCTTTTCCAAAACACTACTGAACAACTCTTCTTAAAAACCCCTTTTATAAAGGCCCACGCACCTTGCTCCATTACTGCATGCGTGTACATGCTAGCTGACCCAAGATAGCTCGCATGTACCTACAAAAGAACGGAAAAAGGAAAGTTGTTGACGAAACACATAGCTTTAGGTAAGTAAACTAAAACTTTCGGCCATGCATGGCTGGTCATTCGACCAAATAACTAGCTCCTTCTAACCTATAAAAGAAGGGGTAGGGTTCCCATTTAAGAAGAGGAAAATCATAGTAAAGAAGCTATACTCGATTGAGCATTCCCTTTATCCCAACCTTTAGCCATCCTTGTGCAAAGATAAGTATAGAGAAAAGCAGTTGGAAGACATTTGAAGAGGATCCCAGGATCAAGATCGAGGAGTAGTAGCCGACTTTATCATTGTAAGGTATCTTGTGAAGTTAATAAAATAATTTCTTTTCCCATCCCGCCATATGAGATTGTCATTATTTGAATATTGATTGTATGATTGATTAAATCTCTAACCCATTAGTTCATAGACCAAATGAATGTGGAGTTCTTTGTTTGTCTTTTGTGAATACAGGTCAACATTGGGAGGAGAACTGTAATCAAAGAATGACCAAGCGTGAAAATGGATCGACATCAAACACGAAAAATAAGGTATGTCAACTTAATCTCTTAAGCCTTGTATTTACATATGACTGATGGGGGCTTAGGCATGGGATGATGGTAAGAAGTAAGAATATTTAGGTCATATCTACATGCATGATAAAAACCCTTAGTGCTAGTCCGTAGGAGGGATTTCCCACCCACAACAGAATTGGAGACCATACTGGAGATCTCTAGGATTTCTGGGAATATTTTTTCTTGGGTATTTTTAAAAACTGGTTTCATTCCTTGTTTTTAAAGTTTCTGCAAAAGTCTAAGCTAACAAAGATTCTGGTATTTCATACCAGTTATCTCTGTTTCTTTGCTTGACTACATTTTTTTCTTTTTCAAGACCCACAAAGGTACACACGACCTATATAAGGTTTGCACGTGTGTACTCGCACCCTACCTTCCCACAGCCTGTGTGTACATGCTAGATGAGGAAGTGTCAGTCGTGTGTATGATTCCAAAAATATTCTTCTAGACAGGTAGTCATCTTCAACCCTGTCAGAAATAATCCTTCTCAGGGGTATTTTGGAACTCATTCTAGTCTTTGTTGTTTGCATCCTATATCTTAGGTTTCACCTCAGATTGGTTTGTTGTATGAAGTTTTCCTTGAATTGTTTTCTTTTTTCTGTCAAAGTAAGTGTCTGAGTCTTCAAGAGATTCTATTTCTCAGTACCAGTAGTCTCTTCCTATGCTTGATTTCTTGTCCTTTCATTTTTTAGAGTTTCAAAAGTACACGTGGCCTGTATAAGGTCTGCACACGTGTACACACACCCTGACTTTACACAGCTCACGTGCACACACTTGTTGTTGAATTGTTAGTAGCGTGCCTGTGGAGAATTTTTTTTTTTAAGGTGAGGCAGTCATCCTTTCCTTTGTCAAGAGTTATACCTCTCAGGTTTTTGTGTCTTTGTCATAGTGGTAAGTAACTTAGGTTTGATCATAGCAATAGCTTTCTTTTTCATTAAGAAGTTTTCCTCAAAATTTTCTTTTTATAGGGTTTTTAGACAAGTGTGAGAGTCCATTTTCAATTTTCTTGTGTGTTTTTTTAAAGTGAATCTTTGTGATCTTTTCTTAGGCTAGAATTTTTCTTGGTCATTACTTGTCGATATTTTTCCTTTTTTCTTTGTGATCATTCAAATAAAAAAAAAAGTCTTTTATTTCTTTGGTTGGTTAAATAGTTGTTGGTTTGCATTAGTAACCAAAAGAAGTCTTTTCTTTCATAAGTTCTTGACGGTTTACTTACATAATAAGTAGCTCATAGTTGAGTGAAATCCTGTTTTGAGTTTGTTGTTCAAAGATCTTAGAAAAAATTATTTTGAAAAGTTGGTTAAAAAATTTAAAAGAGAAAATTTGAATTTGTCAAGAAGAAGTTATTTTGTTTCCATCTTTCTGTTTATCTTTCTTTTCGTTTCTAAAAACATCACTAGTTTCACTTTCATAACCTATGACTTAAGACAAGCCACAAAAATTAATGCTAAATCCAAAATAAATTAGACTTCTTATGTTTGTAAGGTAAACCAACTAGTTTAGGGTTAGGGCCTTGAATTAGGTTGGAGAGGAAACTCTTCAAGGCCATTAAATCAAACATTGGAGTCTGAGTTAGGGAGTGTCCAAGTCTAGTATCGTGAAATTTATCTGGGAACCCCCTCTAACACAGGGGCTAAACATGACGTCACATGCGGAAAGGTAGTGGAGATAAACCCTCCAAAGCCCGACCACTCGTAGTGGAGAACACATATAGAGGGCTTGTTTTGGGATTCCGTCAATTGCATTTTTCGTGGGTCTCAAATCCATTTGAGGTCCTCAGTTGTCTTCCAGAACACTTGATTTCGATACCCTTGATAGGTTTCAAGCTCAATACTCTACTCATTATGGTCTACCTGACTATCAATTGTACCCACCTGGTGATTGTTTGCGCGCTGGCAACCTAGTTGCCTATTTTTTTAGGGACATACACATGTGACTGCGGGGTATACCACGGTACATAGTCTTATAACCCTATAATTTATAGGATCAACTGGTGACTAAGATGTTATCCCTTTACTATGTTTGGTTGCCAAATAATTTTCCATTCTATAAATAATTTGATAAAAAGAAAAAGAAAAGAAAAAATAAAGAAAAAGAAAGAAAAGAAAAAGAAAATGAGAAAAGAATAAAAGAGGGCATAAAAGAAATTGAGTAAATCCCCATGCAATAACAATGACCTGGTCCATATAGTTTAAGCATGGCCTAGTCCTTTTAAATTGATGTTGATAGGATTATTGAATAATCTTGGCTAAACTGTTTAATCTTAGCCAATCAGTTTAGGTTAGCTAGTGAATAAATTTGACCAAACTGCCTAATCTTGGTCAAATAACCCTAGGGTAGAGTAATTTCTTAGTCCAACAGTTTAATATGGGGTAAATGTCATAGGTAAGTAGGTTAGAGCATAGGTCAGTTGGTTTTATTTCAATAAAACATGCATGATGATCGATGTTGAACCATATATTTGATGTTTTAAAGTTGGATGCCTAACCCCCATGGTGATAAAAAGCAGGGAAAGCTGGGCAGACCCACATAAAGAACTTGTCCTAAGTTTTCAGAGAAAATATGATTTTTGCAAAAGAATATTAAAGAAAGCACACAGATGAACGATTGAGGCATTGGCACTCAGATCTACGGTCAATAAGTTTTTCTAGACCACCCCTACCATTCTACCTTTAATAGTGGGGAGGGGGTCCGGAATTAAGGGTAACAAAAGCACACATCTGAATGGCTAAGGTGTTGGCTCTCAGATCCCAACCGCACTACCTTTAACGATGGGGGGGG
>JASDQU010102106.1:311819-357881 GCA_032191745.1 Picea mariana | reverse complement strand
AAAATGAAATGGTTTTCTGGAAGGCCCCTCCGCTAATGTGGTAGGAATATATTGCACCAGAATCCCACCACTTACTGCAAACCATCTTACCACTTACCATTTACCACTTTTCTGACATACCCCCGTCGTCTCGTGACATCATTTCCACTATCTTCTCCTAATGGTCTCATCTCGTAACTCTGTCAATCCTTTCCCCCTGCTCACCCATCACAGATCCCTTCACCATTGCTAGTCCTCAATCAAACACCCTCCACATCACCCGATCGTACTCATCACTCATTTTTACCTGCTATCTCATGCTCCAAAGGACTCGTTGGCCATTTATTACAGGCTAATTTATCTGCTAGCCTACTGATTTGTCCCCTCGCTCCCAACGGGTATTCGTTTGCTCAAAACTGTCCTTTCTCCTCATTCACCCATTGCTCATATTATCCCCACACTAGAAAGTTTTTCCATGTATTCTCTTTGATTCAGTCAACACCCCAAAACCGCAGCCTTTCCCACTAATGTTTTTGTTTGAATTGCAGGTACTTTGCACAATGATGGAACCAAAATCTAAGAAAGAAGAAGATGAGGAAAATCCTTTCCTCCCACCACCTATCGACCTTGAAAGGATCCCCTTGGCCAATAAAGATCATCTAATCTCATATACAAGGTGTGAATTTGACTTCGCGTATTTGCAATCATGGCTCAGAGACACTTTCTTAGATCAGAGTGATGAAATTGGACTCTGGGAGTCCAATCTTCCTCTATATCTTTTCCCTCAGGTCCATCATTTCCCTGAATTTTGCCTCAAATGTCAGGCTCATTACCTCCATGACCAGAGAACCATAGTCTCGTTATCGAGAGAAACTTTGTTCTTCATCACACCATAGGCCATTGATAAGATGATGCAGATACCTAGAAATGAATCCGCCTCCCCTTTTAATCTTGAAATCATAATGGAGTTATACCAGAAACTATCTTTCCCACAGAGAGCCCAGATTTTTGAGATTTTCCTCCCACCGGATGCTCATCTCCCCAAGTCAAATCCCCCATATCCTTCCTCCATGTTCTTAGAAAAGGGAAACCAAGTCATTTCATCGCATTCTCTGCTTGGTTGTTTTTCAGACGAATGGGTGGATGGACCTATATTGGAATTTTTGTCCATTTTCTCTACAGAGGAAAGGCCCGCCATTCAGTTAGACTATAGTACTTTCCTGGTGGAGAGTATTCATGAGTAGCTTTCAAAGTTCACTATAGAGGGCATGTTTCGATATTCCTACATACTAGATTATATGTTCATCTTCTTTCAAGAAGACATGTTCTTTTTCTCGATGCAAAAAATGGACAAGAACGGGAAGCCACAGGTGGTAACATCTTGGACTTTGTTGCTCAGACAAAATTCCATGGAGTTCAATTTCAAATAGTTCATCGAACAATTCTACCACCCAATGGTGAGCATGCTCAGTGGTAGACCAGAACCAAGGCTAAATGAGGAGATTCAGAGGATCTTACACCTCCCAGACCTTGCAAAAACTAGAGATTGGTATCTTTACCAAAATCACACCGAGATCAGATTTTATGGATGCGATTTAGCTCCATACAAACTGCCCAAGTATCTACCCATGAGGATATTTTCCCTGGAGTAATTAAGACAAATGATAAACTCAGATGACATACATTTTGTGTCCCTGAAGAAAAAACAACAACTCAGAATTAGAGGGAAAATAGGGTCTTTTATCTGCAATAGTCAAGGCACTGGGGAAGAGGCAGACAAACTTTTGAAATAAATGAAGTTCAAAGTTAGTTTCTTGTGGCACTATGATCCATGCGGGACAATTTCAGAGATGAGGGTTAAGAATAAAAATGTTCCATATGTTCATATACACAAGCCCGAGATAGAAAGGTTCGCGAATCAAATGGAGTGGGAGCCAAACACTCTGGAAGAGATAGAACAGTTGGATCCTTCAGTTACTATCTCACAAAAAACCACACCATAGGCTCCAAAGGAGAAAATGCCCAGGAAGGATACTTCACCTTCTGTCACCAAAGTCTCAGCTAAAGTTTTTCAATTACATACCAAAATGCCAAAATCCAGTCATACAACTGACACGGCTGGTGAAAAGGAAACCCAATCCACTACGACTATGAAAGGTGATCAATCACCTCTTGTCACAAGAAACAAGCATATCATGTCTATAGTTTCATCCAAGAAGCCGACAGATACTTCACTAGTTGACCAACCGAGTAAAGGAGGACCAAAGTTGAGTATTTTTTGGAAATATGACCTGATCAAGAAGAGGAATCAGACATTGACCAATAGTACTTATGCTTAGTTTTGGAAAAAGACATCCATGGCACAACACATACTGTTCTCTGCATTTGATACAGAGAAGGGTAGAATGCACATGGCTTTTCTACAGAGATAGGTGCCCAATCCAATTACAATTACTGATTACAAAAGGGCAATGTTTGAGTTCCACACCAGAGATGTGCACCCGACTGATCAAATGGATCTGCACAGGCAAACTGGAGAAATGGTTTTCTCCACTTTGGCAATTTCTTCTACTTCAGCTACTAAACTACAAGTCTCTTTGAGAAATGTACATACATAACTAAAGTTAGAAAATATATCATCCTTTGCAAAGGATAACAGAATTAAAACATTGGAAGAATTGGTCCTCAAGATTGGTTATGACACCTCGAATGTGAAATTAGTCGAGGAGATGCTTGATAAGAAAAATTTTGATATAGCATCTCTGAGGAAAAAACTGAAACTACGACCAATGGAAGATGCACAGACAAAGGAGATAGCTGAGACAGAAGGTGAGAAGGATGAGATGCTCAAGTTGATCATGGAGCAGAACGCATAGTTGAAAGAGATGGAAGAAGAACTGGAAAGGTTAGTGAAGTATAAGGAACAATCAACACCTATGGAAGTCATACCATTGAGCGCAGTTCCACTCACATGAGTAAGCACAACATCCACAACAGAAATTCCCTCAACAACTCCACTGACAGCTCTGGAAAAGACAATAGAACTAGCAAAATCCATGGAAGAGATGAACTTGCAAGAGACAAAAATTAGCAAACTTAAAAAGGAGGTTGAGAACCTTCAGGAACTTAAGTCTTCTTACCAAACTAGCTACTCCATGGAGAAACAAACATCAAACAAGCTCAAACAAGAATTGTAGCAGCGTCAAAAGAAAACAGTGGCACGAAAGACACTTGTTGAGGCCAAGGAAAATATCTGGATAGATATCTCCAAATCCATAAATGAAATATCACCTATGGTGAAAATCTGTTTGAGCAAAATGAACTAGTACAAAGGAGCAAGCAGGCTATTGAGAAAATAATAGGAGAGTTAGGAGAAATGCCCACGGAAGCCACTGAGATCATTAAATTCCTAAATTCCAAAACTAGGGAAGAGTTAGAGGATTTGAAGATTGAGGAGAGGATGAAAACCATCCTCTAAGTAAAGAGGGTTATGACCAAAAGAGGGCTAATGTTGTAGTTGGAAGAGAAAGTCTAGACTATGGACGCAGGAGTGCAAAGATTTTTCAGAAAAATTGAAGCTCTGCAAAAGAAAGGACTCCCTAGATTAAGGGTCCTAAATGACAAGTTAATGACCCTTCCTAACTATAAAAGGAAGTTGGCCACAATGGCCAAATATAGTTCTAAATTTTTGGGAATACAGGGCATCATAATGGGCAAGGCATTCTTAGAAACCTTGCAGCCAGACATCAGCATACAACATGAAATACGGTATATTTTCATCTTCAAGACAACTTTTTCCAAGTATACAGAGATGGATGAAATATATAGAAGATTACTATAAGTCATCATTCCCAGTCATCTACAATGGGAAGAGATATGCAATCTGATCGAGTAAGAGATGAGGTGTCCAGGTCTAGTCAGCAATCCAATCAGACAAAGTCATGCAGATGACTCACCAATGGTTTTCCCTAGAAATGAGCATGAAGATTTCAACACATCATTGACAGTTCCTGAATTTTTGTATCTTGTTGAGTTAGTTACTTAAATTTAGGATCTACCACGTCCTGATATTTAATGACACGATCATATGTAATTTTGATTATAAATACTTTGAACTTTGAAGTACGAAGGGTTGATCTTTACACCCTGTAAGCCATAAAGACTGTAATTGTTTATCAAGAGATCTTCCAGTAATACAAAGGGACATTTCACAGGATTCTCGCATGTTATTCATTGGTGATGTTTATTTCTCTGTGTTAAATGTTTTTCTCGCTCAGTCGTCATATTGTTTTTTCTAATCTGATCTTTTAAAGGTAGTGTATCTTGCAGGATTTATCTTTGTGTACCCTGTCTCTGACTCTAAAGATCTGAATGTTTGTCTTCTGATGTTATAATGAAAAAATTCTTAAATGCTTCTTTACTTTAATTGATTTTCTCGTCTTTTCTACTATCCATCATTTTACTTCCAAAGAATCTAGTGAATGCATTACCTTGCCCTATGAAAAGAATATTTTTATTCCTGTTCAGATTTCTATCCTTATAATATAGACCCCATAGCCCAATGGATGCGTAAACCCCATTTTAGCCAACTTTACAAAAAAATAAAAAAAAAACCGTTCAATCTTATTTCACTTAACTAGCCTAATATCTTAAAGTTAAAACATATCTATATCTTACAGAGAGATCCCTCTCTAAAACTGGTAGGGCTAGATCCCAGTTTCAAAGTGGTTGGATAAAGTTACCTCTGGCAAATTTCTTCTACCCTAACAACATTTGGGTATTTACAGAGCGATAACACCTAGGATAGACATCAGGCCACTCTTTGCAGAGTATACCCGGAGGGAACTTCCGTGTTCGAGTTTCACTTGCACTGGTAAGTTGCTCTAGTGTTGGTTGTTGTAACTGTTCTTCCAACTAGTTTAGTGTTTTCTTATTTTATCTTGTAGGGACGTTTTTTAGTGTTTGTTGTTTTTTAATGAATAGAAAGGCCTAGCGTGTCTTTAATCTTCTCACACAGTGGAGGATCATGAGCTTTGTTGGTCATGAAGGCTTCTTTGCTTACCATTGGTTACATTGGAGCCACCCCCGCCACCACTAAGGTGAAAGATAGACCAATAAGGGTCTTTTGAAGTGATCGGGTCAGAGGAAACTGTGCCCGACCAACATCTAAAGAAACCAACCATTTTGGACCTTGGAACAAAAACTCTTGGTCCTTATAACCCTCCAATCAATGACCTATCAGGGCCCGTGATCGTACAGGTCCTACCTTATGAGTGCCAAACAGTGCCCCAAGAATAAATGGAAACAAATGTTGTCACTTCTTCTTGGAATCCTCAAATTCCCACCATGGTTGTCATCATTGGGGGTAGTTTACCTCCAAACCCACCGTCGCCAGTTTGAGCCACCATGGTCTTGATTGCCTCTACCTCGAGTAGTGGTCTGATCCCATCTTTGGCGATGACCAATGCTCCTTTCACACAGAGTGCGACATGCCCCCCATTCTCATACTGGATGCCTAGCTCAGGTACAAGTCCTGTACTATCCTACTCCACTTTGCAGACTTTAGTTCTATGGGAAGGGAGCTCTAATGCTCCTCTGAAAGGACCCATGGGGGGCACTTCAGCTCCTTTTAATGCTTTTCCTTATGGGGGAGGTCATATACCTCCTTCTTCCCCTTCCCTCGGTGGTACCCACTAACAATCCGTCGGGCCAAACACACACCATAGATCACTTGGAGTAGGGAGTCAAGGACCACCTTCTCATAGTATGCCAGTAGGGTCGACACCATTTTCTTTGTTCGGTGCATTTGGTAACAATGCTTTCTCGTCAACCACTTTCCCAACTGGGGGAAACCCTACTTATGACCAACCTAATCCTATGTAGGGTACTATTCCTGCACAGAGGGCAAACCCAGGAACTTCTTTCGCATCAGGACCTTGGAATTCTTGGCAAGGATCAGTTCCCTCGTCAAGAATGTCGATCTGGGGAAATTCTTTTCACAACCAATGGAACCCTGGGCAAGGTGCAATACCTATGCCCATGGAATCGACATGGGGAAACCCTTCCCAAATTCCTCCGAATGTAGTGCACACCCAACCATCTACGTCCTATTTTAGGAATCAGTTGATGATGTCTCCTCAAATGAAAAATCTGTACGCTAGTCATGGCCATGGGTTTTACCAGAACCCCAACCAACAACCCAACTTTTCCTGGCAACCTGGTGCCAGTCAAACTCTAGGCCCCTTTTTCCATGGTTATCATCAACAACAACCAAAACTACCTTTCTTGGCAACCTTACATTTTCTAGACTTGACAAGATTGTTGAATAACCCCATCTATCATGATCCACGTTGGCCTCCTATGCCGACGAAATTTCCTTCGGACATACCAAAGTTTGAGGCCAAGCCTAACGAAGATCCAGGGGATCATGTGACCACCTTCCATCTTTGGTGCTTGTCTAATTTGTTGAAATATGACTCCGTACAATTGTGATTGTTTCAACACACTCTCATCGGGAGTGTCGCGAAATGGTACATCGAGCTCGACTGCTCGAGATATTATTCCTTTGGTGAATTGGCAATGGTGTTCCTAAGAAATTTCCAATTACCTATGAGATACGACGCTGGCACAGAATTGCTGGCCAATTTTGAAAAGACAAAAGAGGACCATATCTCTGACCACATCTGAGAGTGGAGATGTCGAAAGAGTTTAATTAAGGTACCAATCCCACCAGCATTTCTTCTTGAGTGGTTCCTTAAGTCTTTGGTCCCACAACTATCCAAAGACTTCACAACGTCGGGAGTGTTTTTCGAAGAAGATGCCATCATGAGAGCTCAATAGCTTGAGATAATTTATTCTTAGTCTGGTTTACTGTATGAGGTTTTTTCTGATGCACCACAATCCATACTTGAGAAGACCAGACAGAGAGTTGCACCACATGCCGATGGTATTGTCGGTTCAGCACAAACCAAGCCCGCTGAACAACTGACAAAACAAATGCAACAATTGTCTATACAACACACAACGGCTAGCCAAACTAATGTTTCAGTTTCTCCCCCTACCCAAACGTCGGATGTACACAATGTGAAATCAAAAAATCCAAAGGCCACCCAGCAGCCTGATGGAAAGAAAAAAAAATGTAAGAATGGTAAGGGGGATAAGAAACCCACTAATAATGCTGGCAGGGGCAACATTGAGAAATGAAAGGTGAAGTATCCATGTAACCTATGCGTGGAAGACTACCTGACCCACCAGTGTCCTTGGCTTGTAGAGGCCCAAAAGTTTGTTTCATAGAAGCAACCTGCTATGTTAACGAATCCATTCCAACATGGTCAAAACCTAACTCAAACCTCTACAAGTGTGGAAGGGGGCAATCAAGGACCCTCTTTGTCTTCAAATAATCCTGCATCTGTGAATGCGTATATGATGAAAGGTGATGCTTTAATATCAACTAGAGAACATGACTATAGTAAGACAAGAACCTATGAGAAAGGTAAAGAGGCTAAAATCCCATCTCTTCCTCTCTAGATCGAGAATACTTTGGGCGAAACAATGATGCACATCCAAAAGGGTGCATTCAAGAAAGCCTCTCACAACCCAAATGCAAGGGCTGTCCAGAACTATTCCGTGGTGGAGGATTTATCTCAAACCCCTTGTGTGATGTCTGCTTTGGAGGTCCTCCAGAGCTGCCCTTCCCAGAGGAAATATTTCTTAGCCTCTTTAGGATCTGTCGAGACTTGTAATCTAGGTACAATCATGCTAGATACAACCAACTTAAAACCTCGTCTCCCTTACCACATAGCATTTCAAATAGTAGTGGCTTACCCCACGAAAAATTTTACGTGGAACATTTTCTGCACAGTGGTTGATAGGGGAACCTCGACATCCGTCATGTCATTGGCATGTTGGAATGCCATTGGCCAGCCCATTTTGTCTCTGTCACCTAATCTTCTTACCACTTTCAGCGGTCATTCATTTTGACTGCATGGCATCATCCCCTCTTTCCCCATGCAGTTAGGAGGGAAGACCATGTGCGTCAAGGTAGAAGTAGTTGATGCATCCCTCAACTACAATCTCTTGTTAGGTAGGTGTTGGAATTATGCCATGCAAGCATTGGTTGCTACAATTTTTTGGGTCTTGTTGTTTCTACATGAGGGCCAGATCGTGACCATTGATCAATTGTCCTTCTTCAGACCTGACCCATCATTGGCGACATCTGTTGTCCTGATGATTGATAATCCCCAACCAAGCATCGTCAACATAGGGGTTGGTTTGTTCCCATCTTTGATGGGTACTTTTGATTACCCACCTCCTCAAGGCAATGTCAAGTTCATACCAGACCACCATAAGGTTGAGATTTTCCAAGTTTCGTTGTTTCACATGTATTACTTCAACGATCCATGGATTCTTCCTTCCCCATCAGCCACGATGGAAGGGACATGGCACCATGGTATGTCCATGCCCTTGTCTGTGACAGAGGCAGCGTACTCTTTAGTCCAACAAGCTTCAATCGACATCGATCTAACTCCTTTACAAGAGTTAGATCTTATTCCAGATCCTATTTGGGCTCAAGGTTCCCTCGCTGGTACTAATTTGTTAGACTTAGTCTTGCCCTTAGACGAAGCAATCATTGAAGCAATGACTAGTCCAGAAAAACCCTGGGACAATCTCCATCATAGATCATACTTCTTCCCAAAGTTAAGTAGAATCGAAGTAGGGGATTTCACCTTGACTATGACTGGAGATAGGTCTTGTCCTGTCAATCCCTTGGCTACACATGAGGTTTATGTTGAGGGTAATATGGAAACTATCACTGAAACCATATCGATTAATATCTCCAGAACCCCTAGCATCGTGGATAATGTTTTTGTCAGAGCTGACTGTTCCCCCAAAGAGATTCAAATCTACATAGACTTATTTGAAGAATTTTGCGACATTTTTGCTTGGTTTTATGAGGAAATGCTAGGCATTGATCCAAAAATAGTCAAACATGAAATCACAACTTATCCGAATGCCAATCCAGTTTGGTAGAAGCTTCATCCAGTTAATTCCAGGAAAGCAACAAGCATTAAGGTTGAAGTCAAGAAACTGCTCAAATCCGGTTTTATCTATCCTATCCATTTGACCCAATGGGTGTCAAATCCTGTGCCGATCAACAAGAAGTAGGGTAGGATTCATGTATGTACATACTTCCATGATTTGAATAAGGCCTGTCCAAAAGATAATTTTCCCACACCATTCATCGACCAGATAATTGATGAATGTGCAGGTTGCGAGGCCTTTTATTTCATGGATGGTTTTGTGGGATATAATTAGATACAAATCAAACCTGAAGACCAACACAAAACTACATTCATTTGTCCATGGGGTACATTTTCCTATCGCAATATGCCTTTTGGTCTCAAAAATGTTGGAGCTACCTTCCAGTGGGCCATGTCTTTTTCTTTCCATGATCTCAAGAATATAGTCGAAGCCTACTTAGATGATTTAACATCGTGATCTTTCAAAATAATGGATCATCCCACACACCTTCGACTTATCTTTAAGCGATGATGATACTTTCAGATTCGTTTGAACCCAAACAAATGAAGCTTTTGCATAACATCAGGACATTTGTTAGGTTTCATAGTGTCAACAATAGGGATCATGGTCAATTCTCTCAAGTTTGAGGCAATAGTTCAGTTTCCTCCCCCATGCAAAATCCTTCAACTTCAGAGTCTATAGGGCAAGGCAAACTTTTTGAGGCGTTTCATCACCAACTATGCCAAGATAACAAAGGGATTTATGTGCTTACTGATAAAAGACATTCCTTTTCATTAGGACGATTCCGCTCAACGCTCCTTCGAAGCATTGAAACATGCCCTCACAACTGCCCCTCTACTTCGGCCACCCAACTATAACAAAGATTTCTTATTATACTTGGCTGCAGTAGAGTCAAACATTGGCATGGTCTTAGTTTAGGAAGATGATTTTCTCTCAGAATATGTGATCTATTACCTAAGTTGATGCCTTGTCGGACTGGAACTCAATTATTCTCATATCAAAAAACTTGTGTTGGCAGTAGTCCATGCTGTCCAATGGTTCCATCACTATGTTCTATTTCAAAAGACCAGCATCATTGCCATTGTGAATCCATTTCAATACATGTTGAAACGAAGGGTAATAGGCAGAAAAATCAATAGATGGATAGTTTTCCTCCAGGAATTTGACTTAGATTTCATTTCAGAAAAATCCAAAAGGTCACTGGTCTTCACAGAACTTATTTCAGAACTTCCGGTCGAGTCAGGTGATGTTGTTCCCAAAGAATTGCCTATTCGAGGAGATATATTTTTGATATCATCTTTGGACCCCTCATATGGAGATATTCTAGTTTATCTCCAGACTTTGAAGTTCCCTACCTTTGCTTCTCTTGATGAACGTTGTCGTATACATCATCAAACCAAGAATTATCTCATCCTCAAGGACACTCTCTATCGTCACGGTGTAGATTGCATTCTTTGTCGATGCCTCAGTCATGAAGAATAAAAAATCGTGCTTAACGATTGCCATACTAGAGCATGTGGAAGTCATTTGTCTGGGTTGGAAACAACCCAAAATATTTTATGAGCCGATTACTTCTAGCCGACATTAATCAAAGATTGTATTGAATCGGTCAAGAAGTGCCACTCATGTTAGATCTTCTCTTGGAAGATGAGGGAACATCCCGCTCCAATGTTTCTTGTCATCACAGTTGGTCCCTTCACCAAGTGGGGGATTGATTACACTACATGAAACCCTCCTTCAGCTAGGGGTCACCATTATATCCTTGTAGCCCTAGACTACTTTACAAAGTGGGTCAAAGCTATGACAATGTTTAAATATGATGGAGAGACTACATCTCTCTTTTTGTTCAACCAGATAATCGCAAGGTTCGGCATCCCAAGAGACATTGTCACTGACCATGGCAGTCACTTTCAGAACCAAATGATGACCAAATTAACATCAAATCTTGGGTTGCAGCAAGAAAATTCATCACCCTACTACCCCCAAGTAAATGGTCAAGTGGAAGCTGTAAATAAATCTCTTAAGACCATCCTACAACAAACGATCAACTCGGCCAAGTCAAATTGGCATTTGATGTTATACTTGACATTATGGGCTTACCGAACTTCTGTTAAGACTGCAACCTATTTCTCACCTTTTCCACTCATTTACGGGCTAGAAGCAGTTTTGCCTATAGAATGTCAGATCCCATCCCTAAAATTGGTAGTACAGTTACTTCCAGACACTTCTACACTTGAAGAACAGTTATTATACATTGAGCGACTCAATGAGCAGCATCATGATGCGGCCCTATCCAATGAGGCTCACAAACAAAAAGTCAAGTGTTAGTATGATCGGTTCATTTGTCCTCATATTTTCTCTGAAGGAGACCTTGTCCTGGTCTATGACCAAGATAAGGACCCCCTGGGGGTATACAAATTCAAACCCATGTCATTCGGACTTTTCATCATAAAAGAGGTTCTAAAAAAGGGCCCTTATCGTCTGGTTGACTTTGAGGGAAATGCTTTGGTGGAGCCTATAAATGGGCTCTACCTCAAGAAGTATTACTCATAGGTAGGTCACCTTGGGTAACTTTTTGTAACATATGTAAAGTCTTTGTACTATTACTTTTTGGTTTCTTTTAGTATTATGGACGTGTTGTTTTTTATGTTATATTTTGTCACTGTGGCAGATGTCAAGTGAATTAGAGGTGTTTATTGGGTATGCAGATGGTGCTAGCCAGCACACTCGGAGGCTTGCCTCCACAGCTTGGGTAATTTTTACACCTCAGGGCCAATTATTATCTTCACGAGGTATATGTTTAGGCAACACCACAAACAATGTCGCTGAATACTGTGCAGTTATTGAGTTGCTTTGTGACGCCTTGTCATTTGGTATCTCTCATCTCTGAGTCTATTTAGATGCTCAATTGGTTGTGTCTCAGCTAAATAGAGTCTACCATGTCCATGATCCAAATTTACAGTGATGATTACTTAGGGTACGTCTCTTAGAACGAAGCTTTCATTATATTACATATTTTCATGTTCCTAGGAAATTAAACCAAGTTACAGATACTCTAGCTAATCAAATTTTAGACTAGCATCTTGCACACATATAAAAAGACATACACATAAACATGTAAATACATTTTTTAAAAGAAAATATGATCCATAAGACATAAAATGACATAAAAATCCATATATAATATCATAATCATCAGAGTACATAGGTGGATGCAAGTGCCTCAAAAATATGACCAGTAACAAGTCATGGGGCTTGTGCCCTTAAAAAATATATACAAGTAGAGCTCTCGGCACATGAAAAGTCTAGACTAACTAAGGTTAGGGCCTATGGGATCTGTTGTAATAATCAACAACATTTGCCAAATGCCGAAAAAGTCAAACCCACATCCGTGGTGCCCCCACTACATGAGGCTGCATAGATGGTGGCAGATCCTCAATCTCTGCCATGGGGACGGTGTGAGTGAGCGAGGTAAAATTTCGCTCATCTCATCTCAAAACCCTCTCAGCCTCACCGGTTGGAAGCTCTCTTTATGCTGCTAGTCCCCCTGTGGTGACAGGTGCATCCCCTAGCCGAGGACAATGCTTGTTCCTCGCATAATCCACAGGTCGCACTGGTCCCACATTTGCACACAATAGACACATATCGGTCAAATACTCTGGTATAAAAATATGATATATATAAAAGACAACATAAAAATTATATATGTTGCACAAAAAAAAATGATGCAAACTTACCCATCTCATGTCGCTCCTCGCTTGGAAGTACAAGGATATTGGGATCTCTCAATAAATTATTCCCAGCATAAGGATAATCCTCTATGACTGGGATCTTCCATGACAACCAAGAAAAAAATTCATCATCAAAGGAATCATTGGTCCTTCCACCACCCTGTCATGGCAACAACACTTCCCATCTACAAACCACAGGAAGAGTGGCCTGATGTCCACGTACCACCACTCAAGGACTGAAACTAGGAACTCTTTCAAAGAAGAAAGAGCATAGAATCATCCAGAACCCGAAGTTCCTCTGCATCCACAACTGATAATCTGTTAGTTGCCTCTTCATACAATCCAACAGTGTGGTTCTCCAGCTAAATATCTGTGCATTTAAGCATTGGACTACACAGTTCATCTGTGCATGGGATGCCTGATGTAGATCCATAGAACCAGTCATCTTCCCAATAAGAAACACAATCGCCTGCAGTGATAAATTGCTGATCCTGCTTATTGGAACCTGTGAGTTCGATCGGTCTATTCCTTCCTCACAATAGAGTCCTATCAATTTCGATATATTGTGAGGCCCGGAAGGAAATGTCTGGAAATTGACTGGTTCCCCTCTCCTAGAGAGGCGAGTAAAAAAATATATATCCTCTGTAGCAGGCACCAACGATTTCCCCTCTAACATAAAAGCTTCTTCATCAGGGTGCTAGTATTCAACCAAGGCATTCAGTAGCCTAGGTTGTGCTCTCATGAAAGGACATAGAAAAAACTTGGGCAAGCCACATTTCATTAACATCGCCACAATTTTAGGGTCTTCCCCAACTAGTGTGCTAATATTTTCATTCTCTCGTTCTCTCCATTGCACATACATCCTGCACATGGGCAAAATTTTAGAGGGTTAGGCATTGCTTGTTAATTTTTATTTTTTTTGCACTCATTGGAGGGTCCACACGGGCTGTTGTGATGGCAGTCATGTGTACACATTCTTTGACATTAGACAGAGTGAGTGTACATGCGGGCTGTCATAAGATAGCCTGCGTGGACGTAGGGTCGACCTTTTAAAGGTCGACGCCCCCCCCCAAAAACCAAATTAAATGCATAAATGAAGAATTAAAAGGCAAGAGGAGGTAGTTTATACTTACTTGGTCTAGACAGATGGTTGTTTCGTCCATTGTAGCTCTCAGAATCACCACTTTTAGCAAAGGGGGTTTTTGCTCGAGTGTCAATTTCCAAATCAACAATGGTGATAATGAACTGCCAACTTCTATTTATAGACTTTTTGGCTCTTTTTTGTCACTTTTTTGGCCCCCCTTATCATTTTCTCTAAATTGAAAACCATTTAGAGTGATTCCATAGATTCTATGGAAGGTTACGTTCAGGTATCAAGACAATTTTTGGAGTTTTGGGTCACTTTTATCCGTGGGTAAAAATATCAGATGGTCAACTTGAGCATATAAGTTGGGTTTCCACCCCTACTTTTGTATCTCGTTGTCTTTATCCCTTTGCCATAGGATCAATCCCACTAGGTTGTGATACAGAACCATCATTTTTTCTTTAGAAGTGTCATGATTTGATGGCAGAGCCTACTGGAACATAGATGCCCTAGGTAGATCGTGGTTGCATTATGTTGTCCATGTTGTCACTAATGACGTAGGCTTGGGAGTCCTTTTTGTTTTGATTGATTATGAGTTTGAGCCTCATTTGCATGACTCTTTATCACTCTTTACCTCACCCTCGGGACTCCCAAAACATAATGGGTCTTCTTTTAAGCCCTTTTCAGACCCTCTAAACATGAAAAGATTGCCAGGTGATCTTGTGGCCGTTCACGCTCATTAAATTGTAATTTGAAGTCACATCTATCCGGTGGTATTTTACCCATTTTTTGGTCCAGACAGTCAACTATACAAACAAAGGTATACTCCAGAGGCCTTGGATCTCTAGAAGAGTATTATCAGGTATAATTTAACCCTTTTTTAGGCCTGAGGGACTAAATTTACGAAAAAGGAACCCCCATGGAGTCCATAGTTAAGCTCTTTTTAGACTCCCTAAAATTGAAAAGATTGTCGAGTGACCTTATTCTTTCACACTTGTTAAAATGGTCTAGAAGAACATTCCTGATGGAGTCCATAGTTAAGCTTTTTTCAGACTCCTTAAAAATGAAAAAATTGTGGAGTGATCTTGTCTTTATCACACTCGTTAAAATGGTTTTGAATAGATGTCTTTTTCGGTGCTAATTTACCCCTTTTTCGAACTGACTAGACTATCTTCGAAAAAGGTACCACATCAGAGTCTCCTTTTATGTTTTTTCAGACTCTCTAAATATGAAAAACCGCCGAGATTACCTTCTTTAGGCTCGTTAACCTTACATCGAAGGACGTTACCATTGTGTGTCTTATTAATCGCATTTTCATACCTATGTCTTTGGCCTAATGTCGGCTCCATGTTACTCTCAACTAAACCATCTGAAGCATGCCTTATACACATGCCCTATAGCACTTTACCTTTGTGTCTTGACACCTATGGCCACAGGAGGGACTTTTTCCAAGTGTCTTTGCTTCGAACATTAGTCCTGTACTTGCACCTCGAACTTGTATGTTTGTGAAATTCATTCCTCCTTTGTAACATAGCATTCTTTTATTCTTTTTCCAAAATTATTGAAAAAAGACACAAAAAAATCAAATATACCCCAAAAAGAGGAAGGGAAAAGTATTTTCTTTGTATTGGCAGCACATTGAGTCGCCCTTGGATAAACAAAATACTTCCTTTTGCTTGTCAGGCCTTGGGATTTAATATGACCTTAGGAATCTATTCCTGCTTCATTGAGTTGTGTCCTCCTCTGTTTGGTTATTCTTCCAGACATATGGAGAGTTTGTGTTGCCTCCTGCATCGTGAACTTATGTTAATGCCATGCTGCCTAAGTCTCATCATTTGTTGTGCTATTGTCCAAGGGAAGTTTTTACCAAGCCTGAGTCGACCCCTCTACTTTTTGTCTCTTTTCCTCATGCCCGGCCATCCCGAAGGTCCAATCAAGTCTTTGTTTGAAATCAATGAAGCCTTCAGTCTGATCATCAAGATCCTCTAGTCTATGTCCAATGAGTCGTTGAAGACCTTTGGGTAGTGAATTTGTACACTCATACTACACTCCTACCCGAGTTTTGAAGATTTTGAAGTTGTTGCTCGAGCTTTGAAGACCTCATATCCAACCATCAGGCCTTATCAGATTCTAGAAGATGGATACTATACATGTATATCTTTTTTTGATTTCGATATGTAGCTCCACTATGTACTACTCGTGGCTACACTTTAGATAGTTATATGACATGGATATACAGTGTATTTGATTGGTATCCATGATTTTATTTCATCCCGAGCATGGGTATGCCTGCCTCGGTGAGACAATTATTATTTTGCATATGGCACCTCCCAATTTTTGGTCCCTGGGCTCACTTGTTTGGAACGTTGGTGAATATTGATAATGTATTTCGACCATTAGATTATCTTATGACCTCACACATTAGGGGGCATCTATTATAACCCTAATTTTCACCAGACATGCTTACCTGGCATCAAGCCATCTCATATTCCTTCTTTGCCAAAACACTACTGAAAAACTCTTCTTAAAAACCCCTTTTATAAAGGCCCACACACCCTACTCCATTATTGCACATGTGTACACTCTAGCTAAACCAAGACGGCCCGCATGTACCTACAAAAGCATGGAAAAAGGAAAGTTGTTGATGGAACACACAAATTTGGGTAATTTAACTAAACCTTTCATCCATGCATGGTCGGTCATTCGACCAAATACCTAGCTCCTTCTAACCTATAAAATAAGGGTTAGGGGTCCCATTTAAGAAGAGTAAAATCATAGTAAAGAAACTATACCTGATTGAGCATTCTCTTTGTCCCAACCTTTATCCATCCTTCTGCAAAGAGAAGTATAGAGAAAAGAAGTTTGAAGACATTTGAAGAGGAGCCCAGGATCAAGATTGAGGAGTAGTAATCGACTTTATCATTGTAAGGTATCATTGTGAAGTTAATAAAAGAATTGCTTTTCCCGTCCCGCCATATGAGATTGTCATTATTTGAATATTGATTGTATGATTGATTAAATCTATAACACATTAGTTCATAGACCAAATTCATGTGGAGTTCTTTGTTTGTCTTTTTTGAATGTAGGTCAGCATTGGGAGGAGATTTGCAGTCAAAGAACGACCAAGCGTGAAAAGGGATAGACATCAAACATGAAAAATAAGGTACGTCAACTTAATCTTTTGAGCCTTGTATTTACATATGAGTGATGGGGGTTTAGGCATGGGATGATGGTAAGAAGTAAGAATATTTAGATCATCTCTACATGCATGATAAAAACCCTTAGTGCTAGTCCATAAGAGGAATTCGCCATCCACAACACCAAGAAATATCAGGAACCCGATTAAAGAGACCTCTCCAGATAATGAGAACGAGACCCCCCATATCAAAGAAACCCACCTTGAAGACAGTGGTACCAACCTCGAATCACCCTTACCCCAAGTGTCTTCTATACAAGTGGTAAATTCTATACTACCTTCTTATGCTATTCATGTTCCATTACAGTCATTTAGTCAGTCACAACCAGGAAGAGTGAATACTGGGAGGATATTGGGATGATGCAGGAGCATCGATTTCAAAGTCAAGTACACAAGCGTGGAGGTAGGGATACAATATCTCAACATGTCAGAATTTCAAATCAACATTTAACTCAGAAGTAAACGAGTTGTTGAGATATTTTAGAAGCAACGTTTTTAAATATTTCTTGTTTGTAAAAGTCTTATACGACTATAAGGAGTTGCATATATAGAGTGTCAGCTCTTATCTAGTAATAACTGATAGTTATTGTAATAGGACAAATTAGGTAGTCACTAAGAACTTACAGGATAGGTTGCAGATAGGACGGAGAAGATATCAAGGAATAGAACAGACATAATTGTCCCAATTCTTTGGACTGTGTTCATTTTGAAATGTGATTGAATTAATGATATATTATGTATGTGTTTTAGATCCTTTTCATTTATGTATGGTTGTTAGAATTGATCATATGAATTTGTGAAGAAACTGGATAAGTTTCAATTGTTTCTCTTCTAAAACTTATGTGAAAGGTGTGCATCTCGTACGTAAGGAGTGCATCGACAGAGTCTTGGATTGACTTAGAGGAGTTCAGAAGGAACAACGGGAACTTAGAACAGGTGCAAGGAGTGCACAACATCAAGGAATGACTAAGTGTCAAAGAACCAGGACAAAGAATCACAAGGAGTGCGAGAAGGATTTCTTTTGAAGAAATACTTCGATCTGAGTTTGTTGAGATCCCAGGAACACAAGGAGTGTGTGGGAAATCAAAATACTCAAAGGAAACTAAGCTCAGAAGGGATAGATATTTTCAGAAGTGTAGACGAGATCTAAGAGACAGACTTGTAGGTGTAGAAAAGTCTGAAGCCTTTGAATACTTAGAAAATATTCTAAGTCAGAAGAAACCAGAAGCTCAGGAGGAGGAGAGACAACAATCGTTGGATCATAGTGTGGAGGTTTGAAAACCATCCAATCAAAGGAAAGGTTCACAACCATTAATTCTTTGTGTACGTAGGAGAGTGGACTTACCAAATTCCTGAAGTCCCAAAGTGATTGGAGACCATCCATCATCAGGAAGGACGTGTGGAGGAAATCCATCGGTTTCAGGTAAAGGAACTCAGGGAGGAACAAGTGCACAAAAGTTTGAAACTATCGAAGCCCGAAGAGCCAAGAAGGAAAAGGACCATTGATTCAAGGAGGACACACATCAAAATATCACATAAATTAGATAGAAGTACATAGGGAGGAAGTGAGGGTGAAGGTTTGGACTTTCCAAACCTCGAAGACCCGAAGGAAAGCACAGTTGTATGATTGCATATGGCAGGTGTCAATAGATCTTTCATTTCGGGAGGTAATCATTTTAGAAGAAGAGAGATTTGAGAATTGAGATTTCCAAAGTCTGAAATCCTAAAATAGTTAGAGTCACCGATTGAGGAGAACACATGGTAGGAGATATGTCATTGTGTAGGAAGAAAGGTTTGAGAGTTGAAAACTCTGAAACCCGAATCACGAAACAAATCACAACCATTGATTTGAAAGGAGTATAGATCTTATCTATTTATTTGAAAGGGACAGATTTGATTCGTTGGCCTAGAATTACTACCAAGACTGTGAGATCAATGGTCACATCACATTGCAGGGAAAGAAGGTGCCCATACTTCAAAAATTCAAGGGTGGGCCGCAATTGAGACCACAGTATTGAGAAAGGGGCACGTGGTGGCTCGTGGTGAATTTCGGGGCAAAAAGAAGTTTATTTTCAAACCACTCTTAGTCGTGCCTGCAATCATGTGTTTACATGAGGTCATCGCCGAAGGTCACATCTAGGAAGGGGCCAAAGGAAAAGGAGATAGTGCCAAACTCTGAGAATTCCTAAACGTGAAGGGTGGAAGTCATAGGTAGCATAGAACCTGCACCAAAAGCTAAAAGCATCTATTTTTAATTACAGAGTGAGACCAGTTGGGTTTCAAAGAGACGATTTGGATTGGATAATCAAAGATCCTTGACCGGAAGGTCATGTATCCTTACAAGAGAGTAGGGGGGATGAATTAGGTTGTATCAGAGCTATTGAATTTGTTTGGAGTCAACAAACAAAGGAGAAAGGAGATAAACTAATATCATTAGTGGTATCAATAGTTGATTATGTTTATAGACATTAGAAGGAATGGTAGTGGAATCATGCCACCTATAAGATCTAGAGTGAATCCAAAAATGGAAGAAGAAATCAGGTGAATCATAATAAGATTGGAATCCATGGAAACAATGCAGAGGACACCATGAAAACAATGCGTTAAACTCCTGGTTCCTTCCAAAGTGAAGTATATTCATTACATTTAGGATGATGGACATCATGATGTCCATGTTCCATGGATGGGGGATGATCTTTGACTTCTTCCCCTTTGTCTTGGTCAAATACTTGTATGGTGTGAACGTGCCATAGTTCTTGTGGTCTCCTAAGTTATAGTTGTTGATCTTCAATGTCAAAATCCTCTTCAACTGTGGTCTGACTGCATGTATTCCCTTCAAGAGGTACGCAGTGATTACTATGTAGTCGAAGTTCCTCAAGACGTTGTCACGACTCACCATGCCACCTAGAGGTGAGATATAGTCGAGCATGATAGGTGGGATGAGCTTCGCATTCGCTAAGTCATCATGACGCTTGGTTCATTTCTTTGTCACAGCTCGGGATGATCCAGATCCATGAGCAGTTGATGGGGATGCTTGCACTCCTCTCGTTGACGAGGCTTGGATTCCTATGGACATCACCTTCTCATCCATGAGGTCTATTAGGATCTCTTCGACAGATTTTTATAATGTGCTAATTTCTTTCGACATGCACACTCGAGATCTAATATCTTAGGATGGTGAACAAACACTCACTGTAACAACATGGGTGGCGAGGTCTCAATAATCATGATGTGGTAATAATCAGCTAGAATAATCACAATTGGAAAAAGTTTTCAAGTTGAAATGCTCAATGGGATAAATATACATCATCGTAATGGATCCCTCTAATGGGTAGGAACACCTTAATCAATGCAATTTCATCCATTGTGGTGTGGTCCCAATGGTCCAATGGCAAATGTTCCAACAATAACTTTGTTTCTAGCTGTTTTGGAGCATCGTTATAATGGTTAGGACACCTCCAATGGTCATATTGATTCGTCGTGGTGAAGTTCAAATTTATGTTTTTCCGATATACTAGTGAAGTTCCAGTTCTGTAAACCTTCTTTCTACGAAGTCCTCTCTGATACTTCTTGCAATTTTTCTAGCTTTTCTTTCTTCTTATTGATCTTTCTGTCTTTCTTTCTTGTGATTTGAGTTACTGGTTTCCTTTTTCCATTATTGTTTTTATCTCCTCTTGGCATAGGAACTTCACACCACTGAGGTTCCTTCGAAGGGTTTGAGATTAATACTTCTTCTTTTTATGGAGTAAGTGCTCTACTCTCTTGCATGGATAAGTTTCTTAAGCTTTTCTGCATTCGTTCAACTTCAACAGCAATGTCTCTAGCTCTTAGTTGCTTCGACTTGTCCTCCTTCTCTTTTATTAAGAGTGTTATTCTCCTAGCCATGAAATCTCTTAGTTCTTTCTTTTTATGTTCTAGAGTTTCCTCTTCTTGTTCCCTTCAAATATGATCTTTCTCAACCCAAGTTTTTCCTAGAAAAATAGAAAATGGGGTGTTGTTCTCAACAAACTTAATGACCTCAAATTATTCTTCTGTCGAAGTTCCATGAGAACTCATAGGTATCTGGGTAAATCTTCCACATAGGGTTATCATCTTCCTTTTAAACAATCCTATTCCTCCTAGTGAAGTAACCATAGTGGGTTTTCCCAAAATTTCCCAAGTTCTTTATGTCATGATATTCACCTGTGTTTCCTCATCCAAAACATAGTCTATGTCGAAGTCCTATTCTTGTTTCTATGCACTCTTTCTCTTTTAAGATCTTTGATAAACTAGTGTCGCTATGATCATTCAAGGTTTCTTTCATCTACAATAATATAGCCTCTGATTCTTTCTGGTTCTTGAGCATATTCTTAGTCTCTTGGCCTTCTTCATGGTTTTCTTGTCTCATATTCATCTTTTCAACTTTAGCAATCATTCTAGGGAAATACAAAACTTCATGTCTAGTAGCTTTATAGAAAAGGAAAATAGGACCTCTACTAGGGAATTCCTTAGCAACATGTCCTGGTCTCCTACAACTATAACAAAGAGTCAATCCTATCTTTCTCTTAAACAATCCCCAAGCTTTCCTATACTTCACACTGGGATCACAGTGGTGGGTCTGCAAAAAAAATTTTCTAGGATCCTGCATCCACTTCTTAGTCCAACAATTCTTTCTATGATTAGGAATAACATATCTTTCATTATTTCTATCAGATCTATTCATATCAAATATTCTTTCTTCTAGCTATACCCTAGTTTTCATACTAGGACCAAATCTATTAAACATACCTAGATAGATTCTTTCGAAATAACATTTTTCACTTATATTACCTTTATCGGAGCACAAAGCTTCAAGATAATATCTCTTTTCTTCAAATCAAACTTCTCTTCTTAGCACAGAGCTTCACAAGTCAAGTAGAATATTGAGCACTAGGGCATCATATATACACACAAAGCTTTCTCTTTTCTTTAGTTCCCATCAATCACAGTTTCAGGCGCTGACAAAAAAACCATTTGTTGGCATAGGGGCAAACCCAGGGTTCAATTCTTCAACAACGCACCAACAAAACCATAACTACTGACCCTTTCAACAACACCTGTGAAGCAGATGAAGTCTCAACTGAGGTAGAGGCAGGGTGGGTTGCAGGACTCAGATGTCTGTAACCAAGTTGGGACACAAATATGTGATTATAACACTTAACATAGAACTTAGAAGTTAACATTCATTAGCATTTAACCCTTATTTACATTACACATTCAAACCCTAATTACAGAAAAATGTAGTATTCAACAAGATCTAATACTTCCAAGCACTTAGCACATAGAAATAGATCATATCTAGCATTTATTCACATCACTAGGCACTAAGATACTATATCATATGCATCTAACATACATAAATATAACGACATTAAGCATAAATGACATAAATCACACAAGGCAACCATAACACGGGATATACATGGTTCACCCCCAGCGCAGGGCCATGTCCACCAATTCTTCTTCTTCTTTATTATCTTTTATCAATCTTCTTACATGCGTAGAGCCTAAAAACCCCACTCCGCATAGGATAGGAGATCTACGTGCACCTTTCCAGAGCCTCCTTGCCCTAGTTAGGTCACAGCACAAAGCCTTCTTACACAGTCTACACACCAACTTCTTACAATCACTTGAACTTATCTCTACAAGTCCTAACACATAGCATGCACAAAGCCTCTAGCTCCACACTAAGCCAAAAATATTCACTTACTACTTCCCTACTTTCTTACCTCGTCTACATATCTATTTATACATTACAAAAGGGCCAAAGCATGGGTAAACCCATGGGTTGTCATACTAGAGAGAATCAACTAGTACATCTCAAGATAGTACAAGATCATATCATATTCTCTCTAGTCTCTTTCCCTTACTACTTCTACAATAATACAAGAATAGTTCCTTTACAGCTCCAATCTGGCTCAAAACCCAGTTCTTACTACTCATCTCTCATTACCCAACCTGATTACAATCCTCTTCTTTTTCAACTTGAGAACCTGCAAGCTCTCTTCTCTTCTTGATTATGTTTCAACTGCTCCTACCAAAATTGATTGAACGTTGGCCTCTAACTGTTTTCTGTTCCAACACCTTTCTGTTGCACTCACTTTCACTCAGGCTTATTTTCCTTAATTTTCTTGGTTTTCTGGCTCTATGGTAGCTTGCATAACTTCTATTCATCAAAACAAAGGGCCCAACAATTATATGTCTTATAATTGTATAATTCTTAATTTCTCAGCACGTTATTCCAATTCCACAAGCTATGAGATTCATTCTTTGCATTGCCTCATATGTTTATATTTTTTTTCTTCTAATTCACCTCTTCATTCATATTTTAAATATGAATTTTTGAAACAATCATGGACATATTCCTCTTGGAGCCAATATTTTTTATTATCTAAGTTGAGAATGTTTGAGGGAGGAAAGTTCTAAAGAGAGAGAGAAACAAATACCCAATTTTCGATAATTTTCTTTGATGCAAGAATGGATTTAAGTCTCAACCTAAGTATTATCCCTCGGGGTACCTCAACATCATTACATTAATATCCTAGAACATCTTGAGGGATAACACTTTCAACATTGTTTGATAATTGTAGGGCTCCCATGATAGCCTCTACATTTTGCAAAATATTATCAAGAATAGGAACCATTGTTATCAATTCCACTTTTTTATCTAGTGAATTCTCACTTCTTGACTCAAATAGGGTTAGCATTCCATTGACCCAACAATCCACTAGATCGATGGCCTCAAGAACCATTATAGTTTCTTCCTTTTCCACACCTGGTCAATAATGAAAACTCAACATATGTGGATTTTATAGACTACTAACCCAACACTCCACTATGCCTTCTTCTCTTCTTAATCAATGAGGGTCCATGGATTTTATTTACGCATATCTTCCTCTTTATCTTTTATCTCTTTTTATTTTCAACAAGCAAACTAGAATCTTATATCCTTTCATCCTTCTATGTTTTCTTCATTTATTTTCCCAATTTATATTTTCTTTGTCCCTTGGTAATTTCTTTCATCTTTCCTTTAATTTATATTTTCTTTGTCTCTTGGTAATTTCTTTCGTCTTTCGTCTTTCCTTTACTTGTAATGCTTCCTTCTTCCATTAGTTATTTCCTTTTAAATTTAATATGATTAGGGTTTCTTATTTATAGAGGCATCTCATAAAAAACTAGCCCCCATCATTGACCCAATTCTACACTTGGTTAAAGAGGGTGATCATAACAATCATGTTCATTTCCTACAGAAGTATTCCCACTCATATTACTTATTCCTAGAATTCATGGAAATTGGTTTTCTTAAGGGATGTTGTTCTTTGACAATGTGCCTAACTCCTTTTTCAATTATAAAATTTTGAAATGAAATTAGTAAACGACAAAGAAAACTACCATGTAACTCAATGAAGAATATTCTCTTCATGTCATCTAGAGAAGTGTGCTCAACAATTTATTTTTATTCATAGTAATCTTCAATAATATTATCAACCCACTCAAACAAGTTTATTTTAGCCACCATTAAGGAATGTTTTCATCATTTTTCTTTTTTTTTTTTAATTTCTCACGTGTTAAGTCTTTAAAATAGTTTATTTGTCTCTATAGATACTAATTATAGAAACTCACGAGTTTCTATAAATAATCATTTCCTAGATTGTGAAACGGTCAGTGAATCTCTTTTGGCATAGTTCTTTAAATATTTTTCCAAATTTCTCTTCCACCACTCACTGATCTCCTTCTCACTCAACATCTATCCATGAATGCAACTATTATACAAGGACTCTATCTTGGATCAATACTGCTAGAAATGAAACCAAAATTATAATCTAAGGTATTATAGATAAGTTTGGTTACCAATAGTGTAGTCATTAAACCAAAATACATAAACAATATAATACAAGAATGCATACATATAAAGAGTAGAAAGAGATAACATAAGTGATTATATAACCGACAACAACATTATTTATTATCAAATCTCTCTAACTAACCATTACAATGTCACATCCATGTTTATGTATACTACATACAATATGGAGGTAGTTATAATTACTAACTACCTTGGTCGATCAACCAACTAAAATTTCTAATCAACTATACTTTCCAATTGACTTTATTTATTACATTACTTAGTCAACTACTTATCCTAGTTGACTACTCAATTAGGATCCTCCAATAAAGGTCAAACATGGGAAGTTGTGGTTAGCAATAGTTGATGTTCATCCATATCATTAGTCAGGGTGGAATGTTGATGGTATTATCTAGCTAGGAGGTTTGTGGATTATGCGAGTCATGGATTAATACCCCAAGGCCGAGCCTATGTTGAATTGTAATTATGTTCATAGGCTAGTGAACCAAGTGTCTATAAGTTGGGAGGCTTATGTATTTATTCAGATGAAGAGCCTAGATGTTGAAGGCCAGGGAGCCTGATTTTTGTATATGTAAATACTCACATCGTTAATATAATTACATCTATGGGTGTAGACCGACCACAAAGAAATAATTATGGGAAACAAAGCCCACTGGGAAGGGAAAGGGAAGGGCCTAAGAGGCTAGGAAAAATTTCTAAGCTTAAGGGCTTAAACCCAAGGGAATATTATAATATATTTTCCTAAAAGACTAAGGTTTGGGATATAACCCCTATTATCCTAAGTTCCTTTGGGGAAAGGAATGAACTCCAAGTGGAGAGGAACGAGCTCCCAAGAGAGCCATGTGTCGATCTTGGCACATGTAGTTTTATGTGGGGAAATCATTCATTGTGGGGGTTCGCTTGACATGTTTTCTAGGATCCCCATTCAAGTACTCACCCAGACACTGAGAATTCATGCAACCAACCACTTCCTCCATCGTTTACCTTTGCAAGCTTTGAAATCTGCAAACCTGTGAATCTAAAACGTACTTTCCTGTGAAGCACAATATAATTGTGCAGTGGTTGAGACATATCATACCCTATCCATTTTTTTGTTGCTTCCCACATTTTTATCTAGATTGGTGTGGATTTTTGTCATTACTAGATCCATACGCAATTTTGTTGTTGTGATTACCCTGCCTAGATTAGCCTGGGCGATGGACAAAAGAAGCAGGTTGTCAGGCCTATGAGAAAATATCTCTAGGTGAGAGAGGTTACTGAGGAAATGGTTTTTCCTAGAGGGAGCCTCACGACAATTGTAGTGCTCTGATACTTCCTACCTAGACTTTTGTTGAAGCCCTGGAAGGGGAGTGGGGCAAACAAAGGATTGTTAGGAAGAGAAAGGGCACACTCCCTGGGGTGGGACAGACACGTGGGGAAAGAGGGACTATAAGTTGTGTATGTGAGTGGACTCCTGGGGGTAGAATATTTCCTGGAAACTCTGTAACCTCAGCCTAGCCTAGGATTCCCCTTACCTTGGGTGTATCTTAGTCCTAACTAGGGGGTGATCCACTATTGATAGTTGGAGTAGCGTGCTCTAAGGATGTGAAGTTCATGGATGGTATGCACATAGTTGGTGGCCTTCATAAAAATACAATTACCATTTATGTGTTAATTTTATGCTGTGTATCCTATACATTTCTGATTAATTATAATATTTCTTGTGTAAGGTGTTGTAGAATATTGTTGTGATTACCGCATTAATTTGTGTATTAGTATAATGCATATATATGTTTAATTTTATATGTATGATGTTCCACAAAGAGATATGTGTGCCATATCCGGCAGTTCTATGTTTGGGTATGGAAAACTTGACTATCTGAAGAAGAGTGAGAACTTTTTATATATTTATTGTCAAGTGACATTGCCTAGTAGATGGATGGGGGTGTTACAAATTGGTATCATAGCCCATGGTTTCAACAATGAACCTGGATGGGCCATGAATGTGGAATTTTGAGTCAAAATTCCATAGGGATTTGATGTACAGAGTGCCAGAGGGGTGATGAGAGAGCTCCTGGTTAGTAATGGAAAGCTTAGGAGGTATAACAGTTCAATAAAGTTAGCATAGAAAAGAGACCACAATAAATGTGGGTTTGGAACCACAAAATTTAAATTTGGGCTATTGGATTTGTTCGAGAAGGGACAGACCCCTCACAACCATCAGATCCAAAGAAGGTGCATGAAAGTTAAGAAAAGAAGTCCTTAAAACTTCGCCCCTCCATCCGTTTTAAAACTATAGTAGAGAAAATTTTCAAAGCCCGAAGATCCGAAGCCTCGGATCCTCGAAGTCTGGAACCAATCCAGACCGTCCATTTCCAGGAACATGTTTTCACATATTAAACAATGTTTGGAATTCATTAGTCTAGGGGTTGTGTGGTGTTCAACAACAAAATCCTCTGAATTCCGAGAGCTCTGAAATCCCGGAGCATCAAAGTGACGTGTTTCTATTCAAAAGTTTGACATTTGGGAGTTATAAGGTGTGCTAGAATGTAATATCCCAAATCCAAAAGTGTCAAAGTCCCGAAGTTCTAGATATGACATGGCATGATGATGTCACCTAGGGTGATGTAGAACTACCCTAATTCTTCCACGTGTCACTTGTTTTTGTACTTTTGACAGGCCCTTAGCACTAATTGGGACCTGACATGTGTAGCCCATTGGTGGGGCCACATGTCACTACATTAATTGTTTGAAAGCTGAGAAAAGGATATCTTTGTATTTGTTGGTCCAACTTTTGTGTATTTCAAAGGGTTGTAAGGTAAGGCATCCCAAAGTCTCGAAGCACCAGAGTACCGAAATTTCAGACTAGAATAGTTTTGAAATTCAGAGTTCGAAAGAAGTGGGGAGTAGTGTTGAGGAAAGCTTCAAAGTCCTTAAGCCTCGAAGTCCCAAAGCTCTAGGAAAATACTATTCAGAAGTTCGATGTTTGGGATGAATGTTTTGTTGAGCTGAGAAATCCTCCGAAGCCCGGATCTATGAAGTGTCGAAGCACGAATTGTTATGTGGCATGATGACATCACCTGGGGTGATGTGGACCTCTCCTAGGCATGCCATGTGTCATCTAGTTTTGTACTTTTACATTCCTTTTTCTACCAATAGGGATCTGACATGTGTCACTCGATGGAGGGTCCATGTGTCACCACCTTAATTGATGGCAATTGTACTAAGTGGAACCCAGAAGGTTCAAAAGTTCATAAATTTGGCGTTTAGAGGAAATATTGGAAGAAGTTATGGAATCCTCTGAAGCCTGAAGCTTCAGAGTGACACGATATATTGATGTTGGCATGAGTGATGTGGACCTGTTCGAAAATTAATCAGTCAGGAGTTTTGAAGGGTGATGTAGAAGAAACCTATGATGACCTAGAGACATGAAGCCTCGAAGTCCTGGAGCGTTGGAGAGACGTGACATGTGGATGTTGACTATGGTGACATGGACCCATTCTAATCATGTCATGTGTCAACCTGATTTTTGTTTTTCACATTCCCTTCGTACCAGTTAGAACATGACACGTTTCGTCCATTAGATGGAGCCACATGTCCAGTCTGTAACTCTTCCATATGGCACGCTAGTACGTGGATGCTAACGAGACCTCGGGAGTTCATCAATTCAATGTTCATAGGAAATGGATGGTGGGAGAATCTACAAGAGCCATCTATCTAAGGAAATAATAGATCGTGATGGTCGATGGATGAATTCACAAGAAAGCCATAACAAGCATCATATCTAGAAGTTATAGAGGGAAACCATCAGATCATCACAAGTAAGATCTACGTTGGAGAGAAGTTACATAGATTGGGGGAAGAACTAACATCCGTGTGATTTTCACCTCCACAATCCTCCTAGACCGTTGATATGTATTTTTGGTAATATCAATGGTTGGCATCGAGATAAAGGTTGTGCTAATTGGGACTTTGCAATCTTCCCTGACCGTAGATCTCCATGTCGATTCAAGAACAATTGTCAATCCTTGATAGTAGGTTAGTGCCTGAAGAATTGAGCGAGGTCATAGCCTTGATCACCTAGTTCAGAGTTATAGGCCCTTTAGGCATACGAGGAGAACTAGGTTCAATTCATTTGTATTAAAAATGTGGTTATGTGGATATTCAATCATGTTAGTGATCAAATATGATATCTAAGATGATCCTTGGTGTGATCAAAAAAATAGGTAAGTGCAGACAAAAACTAATCTCCCTAACTTCCACAAAAAACTAGAACAAAACAAGACAGAATACAAACTTCACCTTAGACTTCATTTTCATATAAAATAGTTCAGAGAGAAATGAGAGCCATACTTTTTAAATGATGTTTGATCCTCACTAGTGTCGTCCTTGTCGCTCCATGTTTGGATTTGCAGGATGGTGAAACTATTTAAGAATAACAAACCAACAAAGAGAGAGAGAACAAATATATATATATTCCAATGAATTATATGTATAAGATCAAGGAGTTATACAATAAAAGCCAATACACCTTTATAGGGAAGAAATGTATTGTTGCATTATATTAAAATGGAAAGTGGAGAATACAACCCATGCCTTGATGTTGCAAGATCCATTTCAATGGATCTTTTCTCCAAAACACACACCTTTTATCCAATGCCTTTGATGAAGAAGATCCATAATCTGACTTAGAGAGCTAAAGCAAAGCTATCTCAAGTATAATCTATAGAAGAACTCTTCATGCATATGAAAACCTTATCCTTTTCCATGAGAGATCCCTATTTATATAGGGTGAAAGAGGGATGGATGATGATATTAGGATGATCACACTAAATTAGAGAAGTGAATAATATCCAAACCGATCAGAGGCTACCTCATCTTCTATAAGATTCCCTTCTAGAACATTCATAAATTTTGACTTTTTCCTTTCTTAAGCATCGTTGCACCCTATGTACAAGAAACTTGTGACGATGCCACAATACATATTTGGTGTAGAGTGCGACGATCATTCATCGTCACACTCCAAGCATAGAGTAGGGTGCAACTATATTCCTTGTCATAGTTTTTGAGGGAGGAAAAGAAAGCCACTTTTCTCTTGGAGAAAGTATCTTTTAATATTTTCAAGGAACATGGAAGTTAGTTAAGAACATGGAAGTTAGTTGATCATTGGGGTAACCAAAATAATGTGCAAAAGAATTCCCCCCAAAGTATGAAGCTGGAACCTTTGAAAACTGAAATAAATTGTAGAATTTGTGTGTTGAAAACAAGGAGCTCATCGATTGGGAACCTGCAAAAAATCAAGCATATGCATAATAATATACCATCTTCTGAAGTAGGAATTCTCATAATAATAATACAAGTGACATAAGTGTCAAGTGAGTCATGGACACTAAACATACATTGTGGATCCATGTCATCATGATTCAACATAGCCACGAGGAATACACTATGGATCTATGCTCTAAAAGAATTCAAATTCAGACATAGCCATGAGACATACACAATGGATCTACGTGTTAGTATAAATTTCACAACTTGGACCGATATGATTAGATCCAGAGTGTTCAATTCCATCATCTCTAAGTATGAATCTATCCATGTTATTACAGGTGTCGAAGTCGAACATGGTAGAAACCACTTGATTACTGGTCATTAATGAAAACCATTAACAAGTGCGAGGGAAATTACCATTGATGTCAATGACTCCCAAAGTACTCATAGTACAATCAAGAGAGTGTGAATAAATGATTTGAATTATAACACTTGATGGAATCTTCCAATCAGGGGGAAATGATGTGAACCCACTGTTGAAAGCGAGGAAACCTGCCATTAAGGCATGTAGGCTCCAAGGTACCAATGTGATTTCTAGGTCTTGTTCCCAGATAATGAGTTGAATTTGACAGGAAAAGACTTGTCATAGGAGGGCCTTGATGTATCCCCCATCAATGACACAAAATATGTAACAAATTTGAAGTATATTAAAGTATGAAGTGATTTGGAACTAACTTAGGGGAGGCCAGCATGATATAAAATTTATAACTGTAGATGGTCGACTCGATAGAAGGCTTGTTTAGGTTGGAATTCTCTTTAACATATGAAAGACACGACAATTTTCTTGGTAGCATTGACTCAAAGGAGGACCCAACATATGAACTTCTAGATGGTAAAACGAGAGACAAATGGATTTCCCAACCCGGATACAATGATGAAGGAAGTGTCATGTTCAGGAGCAATTTTACTGCCACTAACACAAACACAGCGACACATTTCTTCCCAATTTTCCCCCACCGTTTCTGATGAGTACCTCTTTATTTTTATGCAAGATTGAGGAGGATAAAATATTCTTGTGATGTAAGCTCATCCTTTAGATGAGTCCCTCGGAGTATTTTTAAAGAAGCCTAAGAAGGAGTGGTTAGATCCCATATGGGTATTTTGATGCTTGTTTAATGAGTCCAAAAAAAGAAAACTCAAGGGTTTTTTGTGTTTAGAGAGTTTGAAAAAAAATTAAAGATAACGCCATAAGTTCCTTTTTCATAAGTTAGTATGATGAGACCAAACAAGAGATAATCTACTACTCATCAAACGTTTTCTTCAAATAATTTTATGAGCATGAAAAGAACAAGGTCACTCGGTTATCTTTTCGTGTTTAGGGAGATTGAAAAGAGCTTAAAAGATACTCCATAGGGTCTGTTTTTCTTATTGCCAATGCGAGTTTGAAAAACAAAAAAAAATTACTCGATGCATTCCCATGGTTTCATGAGCGTGCTTAAGAATTAAGATCGTGCTCAGAGTTTTTCCTAAAAAAACCTAAAATCATTTGTTCATAAGAAAAACATACAAAAACAATAAAAAATGGTGGACCCCTGCCAAATGTCTCATCCTTGTAACTTTTAATTTGTAAAAGAAAACACTTCACAAAGTTGTTAGACTTTAGGGCATGGGTAAAATATAAAAAATAATTTAATTTTGCAATAAAATATGGTAAAAAACAATATATATGCCAAAACAACCCTTTTTACCATTTTATTTGCAATTTTGCCAAAATAGTGCCCAAAACCCTCTTTTTGTCCCAAATTTCAACAATTTATTCTAGAGCGCCTGGTGGATAATTTTTCAAACTGTCTCCATCAAAAAGGTAATCTTCTACCTCTTTATCTTTTCATGGTTTAAAATTTTGGTTTTGTTGGTTTATTGTTGAGTTTGGGTTGATTTTTTGGGGTACCTTCTCTTTCAGATCATCGCAGGCCCACAGTATCGTGAACTGCGATGATATGGAATCGTTGCAGGGGGCTCAAAGATAGGGTGTGACAATGTCACTCTCCATGAAAGAAAAGAACTGCGATGACCGCAAATCAACTTTTGAAAATCTAAAATGAACTATGAAAAAATCCAGGGATGGATTTTTCATGATTCTAATCTTCTTTTGATGTTCCTTAGCAGGATTTCCTTGGTCAAAATGCTCAAGTGGTGAGAGAGAGAGCATGAGGAAGAATAATATTTTTTAGGGAATGACCCAGGCACAGTTATGGCACTTAGGCAATGTGGATTACTCAATTTTTTTTAAAGTCAGGGCATGAGAGCCCAACTGAGATTGCTAGAGTATTTGGTTCACATGTGGGATGTGAACAAACAATAATTTCATGTGGGTTTGCATACACTCACATTGGATATAAAGGATATTTAATTTCCGACAGGTTTATCTCATTGAGGCTCTCGGTTATCACTCTCATGAAGCATGGGTGGAGGAGAACCCATGGATTACTATGTTGCTCACCATTGCATGCCAGGTACATAAAAACACAGTGGCAAGGTGGCCATAAGAGATGTTCAGGATTTACCATTGCGGACCATCCTTTATACCATTACCCAGATGGCAGGGAGTGAAACGCCCCACATGGATTTTCAGAGCCATTTTCAGTACGCCATAGAGTGCATGGAACCCAAGGTCTTAAATTGGTGTGAGTGTTTCCTAATGAACATGAAAAATAAACTTACAAAGTTCCAAAATGGTTGGTTGAAACAGTTTGTTTATGGGTCCATTTTGGTGTCCTTATTATTGTATAGGGTCCCCATCTTATGTCTACAGGTGGAGTGGGGCATACCCTCTCCACAATATCCACAAATGAAAATGTGGGTGGAATTGATGGCTCATCACGATGGCGTGCCCATCGTCAAGTATGATGATGTTTTCTTCCAATGGATGAGAAATCAACTAATCATGGTGGAGGATTATGCATACATCAGGATGGACTTTCGAGGGGATCCTGACTTAGCTCTTCCCGAGGGATGTTAGTGGGGAGAAATAGGAAATAAGTAATTTTTCATTCTATGATTGTAGTGACTGGTTTTAAATTAACATCTAAAAATTTTACCAAATTCTACCAAATGTACAGCAATTTCTACCAGGTTTATAAAAGAAGAATTATTCCAAATTTTCTCAACACTTACGCAAGTAAAATTTATTAATGAGTAATAAATCTAATTAAAAAAATAAATTTTAAAGAAATACCTTAACTCTGATGCTAATTTCCATTGCCAGCTGCCTTGCTGCTGCTTTCCTGCTACCTGCTACACAGTCCAGTCCTGTTGCAAACACAGAAAATAATTGCCCAAAACTATTGTCCACCCTGCCAACTAGGAAAACGACCTATCTCTAGGATATCTACGGATATCCTGGCCCTCCGAGCCCAAAACCTCTAGCAACTCGGTGCATGCCTGATCAATATGTCACAACCAGCAAATCCCATGCCTCAATCTGAGCACACCAATCTCACAGCCCCTCTCGGCTCTCAGCCCATAGCAAGAAAGCAGTCCCCCGTAGAATCCTCCCCCTCCAACTCCTTCCTTCCTTCCTTATCCCCCCCTTCACCGACACTCCTCCTTCCATTAAATTCCTTATCCCTACATTTAATTACCCTTATCCATTCCCATTAATTCTTTTATCTTCTCAGGATTCTTATGTGATCCCTTCCTGTATACGCAACTTAATTTAATGTTATATTTTATTCTCCACATTTTATTTAATACTTAATTAATTAATGAATTAATTAATATTTAAATGAATCATTAACCATCATGACTAACTCATTAATAATAATCAATTAGAAATGTTATTTTAAGACATAAATATAGTTTAGCTAATCTTTTAGGATTATACTATTAAATTAATTATACTTAATAATCAAGGGTCGTTACATACACCCACCCTTTAGGAAACTTCGTCCCGAAGTTAAGGTATCTTATGGTATAAAGAACAAGAACATGGTTCACACATTCATAACAAGTAACTGACATTATTAGTAAGTAAGTCAAGAAAACTCATACATACTAGTGTATATGTACAAGAAATGTATGTGTAGCTAGTACATACAATTCTCATACATGTACTAATAATCAAACTGTCATCCTTTAGTATTTTATGTATGCATCCAATCCAGTCAGCAAGACTAGTCTTTTATAAAAGACAACAATCAATTAATTGTGTGAGAATTCGTTTAATTACAATTGTTCGGTTCAATAATTTTATTTTAAACAACTGTGGTTTAGTTACATAATAATGAATATTCATATATACACATTTTCCTTCATCAAATCCCACCGCAAGACAGATCTCCATATAGTCTCAACTATTCTACTCATCCTTCCTCCCTAACCTACTTCCAACTCCATTCCTATCCGTCCTCTACTAGACTATCTTGGAGCATCAGCTATACTGACCTAACTCCAAATAGAACCCGTAAGTGGAAGTGTTGCTATCTCGACCAAGCTTCCCTAGCAGGCAACTGACAGTCATCATCACACGAACTGGGGAGCATGACTAGCACCGTTCTCCCATGACTTTAGGTTTCAGAGGATACACGGTGGGAAACACCTCCACCCCTCCTAATCATATCTAGGGTCCACCCCTACTATGGCCCACCCTAAAATGGAGGATACACGGTGGGAAATGCCTCCACCCCTCCTAACAGAACCATGGTCAACACCCTACAATGGGATATACAGTGGCACCGTGTTGCTAGAGGTTTTGTCATCGTTTATTTGGTTTTGGGTAGTGTTAGTACCAAAATCATGTAATAGTCCATGTATCGTAGCAATGCATTCAAATAAATATAATTTCCACATACAATATTCATACCATAATGTTTCTCGGTCGGTGGTCCTGATATACACTTTCATCATCATTATCCCTTGGCTATTTCATAGCCCATAACCTGCAGATTAGTCTGTAACACAAACTCATACATTTCTATGCATTATCATCATGTAATTGCATACTAGCATCATTTCACTTTGGTATCCCTGTACCGATAAGTTAAAATCAAAGTTTTCCAATTAGAAATAGATCTCGTAATATCCCATAATTCAAATTCGTCACCCATTCACAATATCATCATTTGCCCAAAATAGATTCCATCGTATCCGACATCATTCTGACAGTATTTAAACATTCATTAAATTCACATTCTCACAATATGTCGCATCATATACATCATCATCAACAACATTTAAACATTTGTAAAATTTACATTCACATAATAGATCGCATTACATGCATCATCATCAATAACACTTAAACATTCGTAAAATTTACATTCACATAATAGATCGCATTACATGCATCATCATCAATAATACTTAAATCATTCGTAAAATTTACATTCACATAATAGATCGCATTACATGCATCATCATCAATAATACTTAAACATTCCTAAAATTTACATTCACATAATAGATCGCATTACATGCATCATCATCAATAATACTTAAACATTCCTAAAATTTACATTCACATAATAGATCGCATTACATGCATCATCATCAATAACACTTAAACATTCGTTAGGGTTCATAAATTTTAAAGTTTGAGTGTATTACTTAATAATTTCACCGTGGCGAGAAAATAAAGTGTATAGGCCTCAGGTAATCCTAGTTGTCTAAGTCAAAAGGTGGTGTTACATACACCCCACCTTCGAGAAACATGTTATTGAGGTGGTCAAAATAGTGAGGGATAGTCTTTCCATAGTGTCTCGGCGTCTTCCCAAGTAGCAGATCCTGGACTATACTTGTCCCGCTGGACCTGTCTGCGTTGCTGGCGATGATCGAGGTGCTGCGCTTGTTGCCATTGAAATCCCTACAACTTCTATCCTTGGCGCAAATATGTTACCATATGGCAGTGGCCTTGAGTCCCCTCCCCTAGGAAATGTCCTCGGGGCCTTTCCTACGGATCCCGGGCGATGCGGAAATGTCGGTCTTGCACCCCCAGTCAAGTTCATATGTTCTTCCACGTAATGTGCATTTTCCACCACCTCCGCTACTGAAGACAGCTTCCACATCCTCACCATAGCTCTTATCCTAGGGTTCAATCCATATATGAAGTGCTCTGCCTGTCACTGGTCGTTATCCATATACGACACATATTTGACCACTTCCATAAACCTGATCTCATATTCTTCTACCGTTTTGTTTCCCTATACTAAGGCATGAAATGCCCCAACCTATTGTTCCTCGTAGTACACCGGCAGATATTTCCTCCTGAACCTCTCCTCGAAAAGTTCCCAAGACACTGTGTATGGGGTAAGGTGCAGTTGTATTTCTAGGTTACCCCACCAGTTCAGGGCGCTGTCCCTTAACTAAAAAATGGCGATCTTCGCCTTTGAGTTGGACGCATAGTCCCTTAAGGCAAAACACCTGGTCATGCCTTCCAACCATACTTTCGCACGTTCACTGGTGTGACCTTCGGCAAACTCCGAAATTTTGATCTTCTGCAACTCTTGCATGATGTCTTCAGGTGGAAGTCCTCCCCTTGAATCCCTTGATGCTTCTAGATTACCTATTCCAGATAGTGGGGGTTCCACGTCTGTCCCTGTCGGTTGTCGCCCTTTTAAAGTCTCGTTGATGGCTTCCAACGAGCGCAGTATGAGGGCGAGTTTGGGCGATGGCGGTGATGGCACTGGCGGTGTTGGCGGTGCTTGCGGTGACGCTCCCCTGCCTCGACTCCCTCGAGTCCTGACCATCCTGTATGCTTTGACCTGCATCCACCAAAGTTTTCGGGGTGAGTTCCAAGATGTTTCAAATTAGTGCTAATCAAACTAGAAACAGGGTTAGGCGTAAGTTTTCTTTACTTGTCTGTAAACAGACGTTACTCCATTAGGGGATTGGCTAGGTTAGGGTTAGGTTTAAGCATCTAAGCTTCATTTCTCGCCCCTACGAAAATAACTATTGGTTCCTTTGCCCTGTAGCAATGCTAGATTTGCGTCTTACTTGCCACTTCCTATGCTTACTCTCCTAGTACCTATGTCGCCTCGTTCCCGCTTGTCCTAGTTTAAATAGAATTAAACTGCGGCAACTTGAATAATCGTCCACCACTGCCAGCCATGTTTCGGCATTCACCAGTGCTATGTACCTTTTGGCGTTAGTGTTCTTCTTAATACGCCACGTTGAGCACATACGTCCCTTTGCGGGCTCCTCCATTTATGTCCTTGGCGCTTGATAGCTTGACATGTGACCTGTATGGCTCTAAAAGGCGCTTGATAGCTTGGCATGTGACCTGGGTATGACAGTTAAAGTATTTATTTGTGAAATTATTGTAAAAGAAACAATGCATGGCGCATTGGTAGGGCGGCCATTGTCAAAGCTTTGCACGGTGGGGAGGTCTGAGGTTCGATCCTCGCGCACTCCATAAATTTCTTTTAGCCTTATTCAATTTTTTTTTTTTCTTATAATATTAAATTATTTAAATTAAAACTTACACTAGCTTATTAAATTATTATTTTTTTTTAAGTAAAAAAGGGGAGAATCTTTTTATTCAATCCATGAAAAAGTGCAAGTAATACAATGATTTGTGGATGGGAAATACCCCTCAAAAAGAGAATAGGGGATCATTTGAAACTAGCCTATGCTAAAAGAGAGCTCCATAGAGCACGTGGGCAAAGCAATATGGAAACATTACAAAGCAAGGAGAGAGGACCAGATCACTGTGTTGATTGGTGAGGATCCTTTCTACTTTTTTTTTTGCGGACATCAATCCAACCAGAGGAGCTGGTAGGCTCAACATCCTTTACCATTAAATCCAGGTGGTCTGAGGAAGTGCCATGATCTTGAGCTGCTGATTTCAGTTGTGTTTCTTTGTCGCTGTCTGAGTTGTCTGATTCATGAGGTCGCTTCTGGGTCACTGGGAGCGATGTGGAGATCATGATTGTGTCATTGGTTTTCCCTTTTTCGTGAGGTGGGTGCAAGGACTTAATTGCAGGAATTGAAATCATGACTTCTGAATCTTCAGGATTTTGTATCGAGGCTACAGGCTTGTTTTTTGGGTCAAGAGTTGGCTGCTGAGAGAAAGATGGGGCCTGCGAGGGAAATGAGGAAGGCGAAGGAGTTGGAGCAGCTTTGTGCTGTTGCTTGTTGTCGGAGGAAGGGTTCGGGTGGCTTTTGTGAGATTTTGGTCCTTGCCAACCATTGGCTCTTTTCCATGCTCCAGAAGTTGAGGGAGGGGTGGGGGAAAGAGGACAAGTTTCCTGGAGATTCCCTATTTGTTGATAGGAGCGACATTTTAAGGTAGTGTTCTCATAATCGACCATCTGTATGAAAGGATCTCCATCACCCCAATCTATGAGAATCCTATCCGGAAGCCCTTGACTGAGGTCAATTTCAACGCAGATGCGGGTGAAGGTGACGAATCCTTTCACTATTCTGTCTGTGTCTATCTTGATTAATCTACCTAATGCATTGCCCAGGGTGGGTAAAAAAGATGATGAATAAAAATGCAGGGGTAGATTGGGTAGTCTTACCCAGACCCGTGTAGTCATGGCTGTCATGGTCAGTGGGTTGAAATCCGGGAACCATCGCTGCATGGAGAGACCAGATCTGCCCCAGAACCAAGGACCTTGCTCTAGCACGCATTGACATTCAGCTTCTGTGGAGAAGTTGATGATGAAGAGCCCCTTGGAATAGAAGAACAACTCATGACCCTCCGACCAGGTCTTGTTGACCCATTCCTTTAGCGTAGGGGCCGAGGGCCAAAGTCCGTTGAAGCGGCAAATGAGGGCTTTGGCCTGGTAGATATAGGCAAAGCCATAGACATGGGGGTCTTCGACTTCTACTGTTGGAGGTTTTGCACACTACTCCACAATGAAGGCACCTCCAAAGGGATCCTTTGCTTTTGAAGCTTCGACCTTGAGCCCCGTAGGAGCAGAGGTCCCTGATTTCACGGCCTGCTTGTAAGAGCTTGGATGAGTGACTGAGGGCACTCCTCCACGCAACCGAGAGGTGAGAGAAATGGTTGCATCTTTTAGATTTCCATAGTCCCGTAGCAGAGAGCCGTCTGCAAGCTGCCGGCCTTCGAAGATTAGTCATTGGAGTCCATGCGGAGTTCCTATAGCTTGGTGGATTTGAGTTTTGAGATAAAAAACAGAGTCTGAGTCTTGAACCTGCAAGAAAAGAGAAGATCCGACAATGGTTCTTACAAAAAGGGGGAAGTATGCCGTGATCTCGGAGCTAGTCTGGCCACGATGTTCAGAATGAAACCTCACTCCTGCATTGCTCTTCAGTAGATTTCTGCACCAGAGCGAAGGTGGACAGTCCCCCAAAAACCGAAGATCCCTGAGGTCTCTGCTTATTGAAAGGCTTCCAGCCTTTAGGTTAAGGCGGCGGTGACGGCGGCGGCTAGGGTTTAGTACTCGCTGGTTCGCCTCAACTCTACAAAATACCGCCTCTTCCTTCTCCCCGTTAGGGTTCTGTTTCATTCGCACAACCCTCTCGCCTTCGCTCAGCGATCTCTTGGGATCTAGTGCGGCTGTCTGGAAAACGGCCGAAGAAGGAGAAACGTATGAGAAAGAGGAAGAAACGGGGCCGGATCCTTCAGATCTAAGTGCCACAGTCACGAGCTACCACTGAAAATCGAGGGTAGAGGCGACCGAACCCTCCAAGTCATCGGAGTACTGCTTTGCATTCCCATCGTCGCCTGAAGACTTGCAGATGAATGTGTAAACGCCCATTCTCTCCTACCAAATTCTCCGAACCAGGATGTTATTGCTGATCTATATCCTTAAAAAGTTGAAGGACATGGGGGTGGGCTTTGATCCACTTATGTGTGCATGGGTCACGATACCATTTATTATAGTATCTCTTAGCTTATTAAATTATTAAATTATATATATTTTTCTTTTATATATAATTTTTTTTTTTACTTTTTAAACCATTATTAAACCTTTACTATTTACTATTTAAACTTTTACTAAATTTACTATTTATAGGTTATTAAATTTAAAAAGTTAATTTAAATACGTAATAAAAAAAATTAAATTAAATTAAATTAAAAATAAATATAAAATTAAAATAAAATACATAAATAAATAAAATATTAAATGAAGTCAAATCGGGCACGCATGAAGCCCACGTGCCCGCTTCCTAGAAACCAACCCTACGCCTGTCTCCCCTAACCCTAAACACGTCCTTCGCCTCCGCGTCCTTACTCTGACGCTTCTCCTCTTTGCTCTATTCTTGGCGCTGTAGAGTAATTTCTGCATTATCATCATCTTCACTGCTGCTCTCAAATTTTTGTTGTAACAGGGATTCTTGTTTCAATTTTTGGATTTCTGTAATAGCAATCTTCTTTGGAACAATTCGTAACTTGTGACGTGTACTGTCTAGAAATCCGTTCGTCTATAAATCCATTCAAACAAACTAAGGATTCTAACATTGGGAGGTCAAAGGTTGGAGATATTCCTCAAAGCCTTCGAGCTGGGAAAGCTCGTTTTCTCTGAGAGGCAATCAGTATTTTCACAACAGAGCGACATGATGGGCTCTTCTTATTCTTGTTCATCATCTTCATCCGAGACGACCAAAAAGAACAACGGGGAGAATGTAGTCACGGGCAACATAGGGAGAGTTTCGAATCTTATGGATAATGATAGATCGAAGCAGTAACAACAGCATCCGGGATCTGGTGAAGGTTTCATGATGTTGAGTAGAAGCAAGACCGTAGCCACTTCTAGGAGAATCAGTACCTTACAGGAATCGAACCCCTGTCCTCCTCCTGGCAAGAAGAAGGGATCCTTCTGGTCCTTTTGTACTTCACAAAGAGGAAAAGTGAAGCAAATGGTGTCCTTTGTCTACTCTTTCTCCTTACTGGGTGTTGGTTCATGTGTCTAATCACTGCACCGCCTGTATACTATCACGCACAATTGTATGTGAGGAGGAAACATTTAGTTGATGTAACAGAAATATTCAACTTACTCAATGCTGAGAAGAAATACCACATGATTAAGCTTGTGTATTATCTCATCCTTTTCTTCATTGTTATTTATAGGCTTGTGTCATCATCTGTTATTGCACCTCTAGAGGGCGATGATGATGTTGTCGACACGGGGATACTTTGAGTTGCACGAGTTATGTTTTGGATAATATTCACCCTTGTAAGTTTTGTTTCTCAATGCTCAATGACATTTGGTTTCAAGCCTGTATTTACCGTAAAGAGTTATTTTTTCTTTCCTGAAATGATGAAATGCATTTTGGATGTTCATGCCTAGAACATTTGGGTTGTCACTGACCTGGATATTTCCCTGTATGCTGGGTAGTTTGGACTTCTTTAAATCTTGGATACATCGGCTCTCACCCTTCTGTTTTTATTCTCTTTTTCTCAACGCAGAGAAGAATAAGTTGGCATCGTGCGTTGGCAGAGGTTCTCACAGAAACATCGTACAGCGTGATCCCCCCCCTAGTTTGAACCTTGTGCACTAAAGAATGGACAATCTCTGTAAGCAAGTCATGTTTTAAATTATTATTTTTTTTTTTTTCAAGTGAAGGCTTCTATCCATAAGGCTTTTACTTCAAGATCATTAATTATCATGTCAAACTTGAAGCCCGAAGAGAGGTCAGGACAGACAAGATGCTGAGGCATGGCTATTGGCAGGATTCGATTTGATATGAATACTGCCCTAGATAAATAAACCCCATCCGGTCTAGCCATAAAAGGATTCTTGACTTTAACTTCTTCATAAGGTAGTACCTCGACCGGGTCTCGTCCTGAGTTTTTCAGGTAGTATGCGTTCATATTCGGCATCAACTTTCTGTCAAAGGCTTTGAGATCCGTGGCGTTTGATCGAGGATGTTCCAGGTACCTCTATTTTCAAGATTTACGGATAAATTTTTAGCGAGCGAATGATGAAAGCCGGGAGACTGCGAGCGAGAGTTGCGGATGTACAACTTTCGGGCGTCGTTTTAGATGGTACTCTAATTCTTTTGCTATTTCTGTTCGATGATTTCAGGTATGCTGTAAATCGAGAATTTTTTTTTTTCTCTTTCGAAATCCCTGCTATTCAGTTTGTGAAAATGACAGTTTATAGCGGTAAAGACTGTAGGAAGATTCTTTGCATTTTCCGTGATCAGAGATTTTATGAATTGAAAACGGAGTTGGTAACTCCTCAACTATATGCCCTTTCTTGTTTGGCGTAGCAAAACCCCGGGTTATTCAAATTCCATTGATACCACCCATTACTGAGTGGAGATTGTGGATTTTGATTTCTACATTATTCAATTCAATACTATTCCCAGTTGCTTCCTTGTTTGGTTTGGTATATAAAGTTTAAGTCCTTGGTGCTTATTGTTTTTTTTCAAAAAATATTGATTCAATATGGGTTTAATATTTTTCTTTAGAGAGTGAAGGTTTTTATCGCTAGTTATATTGTTGCAGTTTCAAAATGTAATAGCCGCATAATTTAAACAACCAATTAGTTTATACTTAGTAGTAAAATTCATATTTTTACATTTTCCATTCTTGTTGCATATATATATATATATATATATATATATTATCACTTAATAATGCGTTTGGTTTGGTTTGCAGGTTAGGCGGGAGGGACTTTGGCCCTTAAGGCTCCAGTATTTCAACTAATCTCTGATACCAAATGTAGTGACTGGTTTTAAATTAACATCTAAAAATTTTACCAAATTCTACCAAATGTACAACAATTTCAACAGGTTTATAAAAGAAGAATTATTCCAAATTTTCTCAACACTTACGCAAGCAAAATTTATTAATGAGTCATAAATCTAATTAAAACAATAAATTTTAAAGAAATACCTTAACTTTGATGCTAATTTTCGTTTCCAGCTGCCTTGCTGCTGCTCTCCTGCTACCTGCTACACAGTCCAGTCCTGTTGCAAACACAGAAAATAATTGCCCAAAACTATTGTCCACCCTGTCAACTAGGAAAACGACCTAGCTCTAGGATATCTACGGATATCCTGGCCCTCCTAGCCCAAAACCGCTAGCAACTCGATGCCTTCTTGATCAATATGTCACAACCATCAAATCCTGTGCCTCAATCTGAGCACACCAATCTCACAGCCCCTCTCGGCTCTCAGCCCATAGCAAGAAAACAGTCCCCCATAGAATCCTCCCCCTCCAACTCCTTCCTTCCTTCCTTATCCCCCCCTTCACCGACACTCCTCCTTCCATTAAATTCCTTATCCCTACATTTAATTACCCTTATCCATTCCCATTAATTATTTTATCTTCTCGGGATTTTTATGTGATCCCTTCTTGTATACACAACTTAATTTAATGTTATATTTTATTCTCCACCTTTTATTTAATACTTAATTAATTAATGAATTAATTAATATTTAAATGAATCATTAACCATCATGACTAACTCATTGTTAATAATCAATTAGAAATGTTATTTTAAGACATAAATATAGTTTAGCTAATCTTTTAGGATTATACTATTAAATTAATTATACTTAATAATCAAGGGTCGTTACAATGATGTTTTTGATATTTTAATTATATAAAATGTTTTTTGTGTCATTTATCCAAGACTAATAAAGTGCTCTCAATAATGCATATGCGGCACCTTATCGTCCTCCAATATCATCTCTCATTCAGAGGCAAGGAGAGAGAGAGAGGTGTTGTAGCAGGAGTGGCCTCCATGGATATCGAGGTGATTGAGCAAAACCTAGAGGGATTAACCATGAATATACCTGATGCCATAGTGGATGAACTTCCTAGGCAGTATCAACACCATACAATTGGCGTATATGGATCTATTGGCCGACTACTCCATAGAGTGGCACGGGCAGCGGTTTTTTACAATGAGCAACATCATTTATGATTTTGTACATGAAGTTATGAGCTTCACTTTTTGATATTTTAGTCCTTGGAAAAAACACTTTTTGTAACTTTTATCATTATTGATATAAATTTCCTGTCGGCTTACTTGTCTTTTTCAAATGTGTGTTTGGATTTATAAATGTCTCAAATTTTTGTCTAGCAAATAATTAGCCAATACATTTGTCGATGTGTTTAGACATCTAGGAATATGTTGATATTCGATATAATCAAAATGTCTTTCCAAGAGGAAAATTCTTAAGTATACCCTTAACAAAGTAGGACTTCGAATGGAATAAATGTTACTTAACTATAGTACTACTAACTGTGAATCGAGTCGTACAATAATATGAAGGATTTCAAATGAAATGGTGTCATTTAATATCTCAATAACTGCATTGTATTCCACGATATTATTAGTTGCACGACCAAGGAAAACACCATGTAGACCGATCAACTCATCTATAGGTGCATAGATTTCCCATGCAACAAATGCTAGGTTTTGAGTACTGTGACTAGCACCATCAACAAAGCCAATATAGGGTATAAAAGACACCAACATATAGAAACCAAGAACAATGCAAGGTATGTAGCCAAAAGGCAGAACAAAAAATGAAAAATGCACACTAGAGTATAGTACACTAAAAATACACATCACTCATGCAAAAAATAGTTTAAGCATAGTACTTCTTCAAGTAAAGCAGATTTCTAGGTTCACTCAAAGGAATTCCATCATAATCTACTAGCTCATAAGCCCCTTTCTCCAACACTCGTTTCACAATATAAGGGCCACACCACATAGAATCAAATTTACTGACCCCTAATAAGTCATGATCTTGTCCGTAAAGAATAACTGAATCACCCTCATAAAAAACATGTGGTTTGACATGCTTTTCATATTGATCTTTGACACACTTCTTCTAAGTTTTAATGACTAAGGAAACATCACAATGAGTATCATATAATTTCATCAAATATAAGAGACATTCCTCTTCAAATGAGGTGTTAGGGAGAAGTTTGACAACCAGATTCAAAGATGGGATTTCACATTCAATCGGTAGAATAGCTTCAATACCATATACTAACTAGAAAGGTGTGAACCATGTGGCAGATTTAACAGATGTTCGATAGGCCCAATATGCAGAGAAGAGCATCATGTGATGGCTTGACTTGTGAATTCCTATCATCTCTTGAAGCATAGTAGTAAGAACTTTGTTAATTGCTTCAACCTGGTCATTGGCCTTTGTATAGTAAGGTGTTGAGTTTTCATGTCGAAGACCCAAATTATCGATAAGTTCAGACATCGTGAAATTATGAAAATGACTACCATGGTCAGTGACGATGGATTGAGGGACACAGAATCTAGTAATAATATGATTGAATATGAACAAAGCTGCAGTTTTATCGGTATTATCAAATGTAGGCATCACCTCAACCCATTTAGTGAAATAATCCACAACTACGATGATGTATCCATGCCCCCTGGATGAGTGAGGGTTACATGTCATAAAGGCAATGCCCCATTTAGTGAATTGACCAATGGGAACTATAGGGTAAAGAGGAGTAGGATGAGATCATATCTTAGTGTTATATGTTTGACAAGCATGGCATTTTTGAACGGCAATAATGTAATCCTTAAACAATGAAGTCCAGAAGTAACCATCTCGTAAGATATTTTGGGAAATGACATACCCAGACATATAACTGCCACATGCTCTAGAATGAGAGTCATTCAAAGATTTCTCAACTTCATCATAGGTTAGGCATCGTTAAAAAATCGAATCAATACCACAACGGTAAAGGGTATCACCAAGGATAATGTAGGGACGAGATTGATACCGAATACGCTAAGGATCCACACTAGAATTATCGGGACGAAAAGTTTGGGTCTGGAGATAAATGATAGTGTATCCATACCATATGTTTTCAGAATTGATCAGAAAGAGAGACTCATCAGGAAAGGAATCCTTTGCCACAGTTTCTATCTCAGTAGGGGAAGGTCACATATCAATTCAACAAAAACCAAAGATTTCTTTGATTTGGCATGCTCAA
>JASDQU010102106.1:262060-311747 GCA_032191745.1 Picea mariana | reverse complement strand
CCCCACACAATTTTTGAGTAAGGATGTGTTGCATAGGGTTGCAATCGGAAATGACGGTGGTACTGCATAATAAGATATAATGACAAAAATGTTGAACAACTTGAACAACTACCAAGGCTAGTTTCTCCACATGAAAATATTTGGTTTTGGTGGTCATGAGAGTCCGACTCAAATAGTAGATGACATTTTCATCATGTGAATCATCCTCTTGGACTAGAACCATAGTGATGGTAGAGTCTAAAGCAGATAAATATAAGAAAGAATCTCGACTATAATCAAGTGGAAATAAGAGTGGTGTACGGGTTAAGGAAAGTTTCAAAGCTTCAAAGGCTTTGTTGGCAGTATCATCCCATACAAAATCATGACCCTTTCTAAGAAGTCAAGTAAAACCTTTCATTAATTCATCATAGTTGGGGATGAATCAATGTAAAAAAATTTCCTTGCCTTGCAAACTTTGGAGTTGACACAATGTAGAAGGAGGAGGAAGATTGAGAATAGCTTCAACCTTCAGAGGGTTAACCCTAATCTCATGTGTAAAATGATAAAACCAAGAAGTCATTAAAGCAAGAAAACAACTAACTAACCTAGGATAACATCTACATCAAGTAAACTAATAAAAAATACTCAATAAGCAACTAACTAAGCTAAAAGACAACAGAAATCTATTCTTAATACAACTATTTCTAATTTACAAAAGGAAATCTACTTAATTGAAAGAAAGAAGGATTACCAACTAATTTTTAATCTATGATAAGCAAACTACTCTTTAATATACCAAAGAAAAAGACTATATATCCTACAAAAGAAAGAAAACTATTTTCTGATCTATGAAAGCAAGAAACTATTTTTTAACCTATGAAAGCTCAAATATAGTGTTGATGATTGTGTGAATGTCTCAGGTGTCTTATAATATCACAATGAAACTTAACAATGAAAGATAATTCAAGAGGGATAAACTCGATATTTACTTCAATAGAAAAGTGAAAAGTGTGAATTAGGCAATCCAATGAGAACTTAGCCATTATAGAAATAACATCAATTACCTTGCATATCCATGTGATTATTACTCATGCATTAATCATCAACAATTATAAAGAGATTGTAAAATTCAATTTCATTCTATATTACGTAAGCAAAATCATAACTAAATTCAATCATTAAGTACAAATTGAAATTGCAACCTAGATCTAAGAAAGAAATTGCATGAAGTAAAACTAAGCTAGACCTATTTCAATAATTCAAATTGCAAAAAGAGAAATGCTTATAAACATAAATTAAACATTATTCTAGCATATGACAAGTAAGAAAATGAGAAATTTAATTAACAACTAGATGAGCAAAGACTAAATAACAATTGAATAAGCAATCTAAAAATGAAAACTAGAACTAATACTATCCATCCATTGAAGCCTTATTAAAGAAAACAAGAATTAAAATTATGTTCTAAAACTCTGTCTTAAATTCTATTTTGAACTTGATTTTAAAAGCATAAAGAAAGTATAATTTACTATCGAATCACACATGGGGTTAGTTTCCATGTTTTCAAACTCATTTATACTAATTACAAAGTTAGTTCATATTGAAAAGATCCTTAATACTAACCTACAAAAGGAAACGAGAACAATTAAACTATAACAAGAAGTTATATATCAAAGAAGTAAACTAATAATTCATGTACAGGAAATAAAATAGAAAGACATCTATGCTATGTAATTCATAAACAAACTCATAGAGCAGTTACCCAGACTATTGGTGGGACCCCCAGCAAGTCGTGGTCACTCCTCGAATTCACACCACGATCTTCAACAACACAAATTTTCCATTAAGACGAAAAACACAGTCTTACACAATTCTTGGAAAATGAAAATGGAAAAATAGTGGAAATTGTATTTGTCTCTAACACACAACTTCCTGAACTTCTTAACTATTGTATGACCACCACGGTGATATTTATAATCTTACATATTGAGAAGTTGACCACTGGAGGGTCGAACCTCTTCTAAAAATAATAAATTACATTAATGATGCCTTAACTGTCGAAATGGAGTGAGCCAATAATCACCCAAATTAACAACCCAAATCAAGTTGTCAAGAGTTCAGTAGTTGGAGGGGATGATCACGAGAAAAACCCATGTCTCTGATTCTTCCACCACTGGCCACCAATACCATAGTCGCCAAATCGCCCATCATGTTTGTGCAGGATGGAGTGTTGGATGGAGTGCCGGATGGAGTACCAGACTAAGTGTCAGATGGAGTACTGGACTGAGTGACGGAAGCAAAAACATGTTGCAATATTGCCCCGTGACACCAAAAATGTGAATTAGATTCATGGAAATATAAAAAGAGACTGAATTACACTCAATATCATCATAAAACATGAACTATGCATACCTAGTGTGGATCATAGAGCTTTGGCACAAAATCCCTTCAAAAAATTCTTCAAAGCATGAAAACGCATATATACATTCGGAAAAAGTATCCAATTAATTTCATAAAATCAATCATATCTCGGGCCCAACATTACCCCCACACTTAATATTTTGTAGGTCCCACTGCAAACAAAAATAAATTATCCCTCATGACTAATCTTGCTGAAGAGGATCATATTTAGAAGATTCTCCTTCCTTTTGTGAAGACTGTTGGAGCCACCTTTGCTTTCTAGCCTGTCACAATTTTCATTTTTTAACGCTTGAAATCGAAGGATGATTTTCGTATTTTTCGTCTGTGGTTTCAAAACCTCTCAAGGTTTATCATGCAAGCAGCAATGATTATTGTACTCTCGAGACGAGTCCAACCTGTCGTAAAAATATTTCCTCTTTTGTTCTACCTCGGGATCTCGTAGGTCAGATACTATAAGTCATGTAGTTCACATGTCCCGAGCTACGAAACGGTGAAATCGCTTTAATTTTTTATCTAGGGCAGTAATGAGAGTAAATTTTTCCCTAAACCATGATTAAATGTCGTTGAGGTTTCGCACCTCATCATTCACCAAACCCAAAAGTTTATTGTCGCGGCCCCGATGGTCGAGAACGCGAAGTCCTTATTTTAGTAACCCGTGTCACGGTTAAAAGTAAAATCTAAACCATGGTAAAAGTTATGTCGGCAATTCACCATTCGGTGTTTTCTTTTCCAAAAGTTACACCGTCTAAATCCAAATCATGAAATCACTATAAGGATATAAATGTAATTAATCAATCACTTAATCCAAGTTTACCTTCCCTTTTAATTAAGTCGTATTATCATGATCTCGCAGTTTCGCTGCTCGGCATGCAAATCCCTCGAAAACTTATTTTCGAAGCTCTAAGTCGCGATAGAGCGAATACAATAATTATGAAATTGATTGAGCCCCTAATCACGATTTCATTTTTATTAACCAAAATCGATCATCACAGTCTCGGGTGTTAGAGGTTCAAAGTGTTAAAGTAAAATCCCCAATATAACGAGTACCGAAACATTGATTAACGTTGGGAAAACTGGATTAATTAAAGCTAAATCAATGCATATCTCGTGTTTTGATGTCTGCATGATTTATGAGGTAGCCTTATTCCTTCGATATGCCAACTGACATTTTAAACTGCCAAAATTTATGACATTAATGAGGAAATAGGGCAAATCGATCAATATAAGATCGGATTTTTATGGCAAAATTTATTTCTAAAGATGATTTGACATAATTGTTTTGAAAGGTACCAAGTTTTTTGAATATATATAAGAGCTGTGGTTCATTATAACAAATGCATTTTCATATCATGCAGAGCACATTATCTCTAAACGAACTAACTTCTATATGTATATGTATTTCTATCGTAGAAGAGCTAAAACGCAAGCGTCAGCCATGGCTCTGCGAAAAGCATCCAAAGCCAATGTTGAGGTTTTGGGACAAGGCTCAGAAAATGTCACTGATACTTCACCTTGAAGTATCGACTCAGTCCTGAATTGGTCATTCATTTTAGATGTTATGCAAGCAGAATTGGTGGACTATTCCGACGACTCCAGCGACAATGAAAAAGATAATATAACCACCAAGTACAAAATAGTCATCCAATCCGGAATGCACAAAGTAGCAGCCAGGCCACGATTGCTTCCATATTATGACATGGTCTAATGGGAATTAGACCATGTGGACATACCGACCAGAACCATCATGAATGAGCAGAAAGTCACCATCGGGACTTTCAGGCCAGAACATCTGCAAGCCATGTATAAGCTGCCTACAACGTCCGATTACACATATGGCGCCGAATTCTTGGACGAGTTCAAGTAGAAGGAATGTCTATAGTATGATAAAACCATGTCCAGTTTAATAAAATATTGGGTTTCAAACACCGCAAAGTTCAGAGCTGATAGCCATGGCATATATTCAATCGCTTCTTTAGAACCGCACTACAAATATGTAGCCATGATGACATGCAGGTTATACGGGAGAGAGGACACATCACATTTTTTTCTTTCGTGGGTTCCTATAATGTTTCGGGTTGCCAAAGGCAGTTCTTTCGATTGGGAAAAAATGTTGTCCGATAGATTGACCAGTCGAGTCACAGAGTATCAGGCGCAGAAAGAGAACGGAAAGGCATCTTCATTCTTCATGTCTGCATACATTATGGATGTTGTTTGTTTTTTGACACCGTTTCCCTTAATGAGCTAGAGTTGGACTCCAGCAGAATACGAGCCCATACATGTCTATCATTCAAAATTATGGGAAAACAAAGCTGCAAATTTCATGTACGAAATCTGAACTGGGTGATGGTGCCTCTGCATGTCACTATTTTCGGTCACCCACCACCCAGGATCTCGGACAGCATAGTGACAAATCTAAGTAGCATAGCCGACTAGTATGTGGAGGCCGAATTTTCATACCTCAGAGTTTTTAGGGCTTCTGTTCCCCCGTATGCACTACCATTATTCATTCCCGAAAAGTTGGCTTGTCGCGAGGTTTCCAGACAAACAGTAATTGGTGGTATAAGCAAAGAGCTTAAGGGATATTCCAAGAAGGTATGGCCACCTTTTCCTATTCATTTGAATTCTTATTCTTTATTAGATTTCAGGCATGCCAAAGCCGAGGTAGCATCCATGGAAGACCTAAATTTGGTCTCCATTGAATACAAGAAGCACGATCCACAGAGGGTTGTGAGCAATCATTTGGCCAATTGTGGGCTCAAGATATTTGAGCACGAGAATTCACCCTCGGATGAAATTTTCTAAGGCGCAAGGTCTTATGCCGAGATTCTAGCTCAAATACAAACCTTGGCACCCGAGGAGAGAGATGATGTTCTGAAGTTCCAAGAACATCGACACAGTTGTCTTCCCACAGTGTTGCAGGGTGAGAGTCCAGCTACGACGAAGGTCAAACAAAAGGATGCCGAAGGCTCTAAGGATGTGAACCCCGATCAAGAAAAACACTAGGATGAGGGAGAGAAAACCAAGAGTTGGAAAGCAGAAATAAAGACTCCTGACCCTCCGAAGAAGCAGAGTCCAGTTACTACTCCAGGAAAATCAGCAAAGCAGGTCGGAGAACCTATCACATCAGTTACTCCCTTATAGTCATCTCAAGGAAATATTGATGCAGGGTGGATCTTCAATGAAGAGTTGAGGCCTATAAGGGTAGAAGAGCTCCCTATGAATGAGTTCTTCTTCGATAAGAAGAGAAAAGAAGTGGTAAAGAGAGAATTTTACCAAGAAGGGGAGTCGACAGCCAAGAAATACAAAGTCATAACTGATGGGAAGGACAAGAAAAATGAACAATTTGCGACTGAGATAGCAGGGACATTAGGAGCATATGCCTCAATGAATCAGTTTTCAGTCGGGCTTCTAAAAACCCAGCTGAAATGAAAGAATCGCCTCATCAAGACCCTGGAAGCTAGACTAGCCATAGCAACGGTGACTGCCAAAGACCAGGTGAGTGTGGGTCTAGAGCAAGCAATATTAGCCGATAAAAATGAGACAGAGTTGCTCAAGTATAAGCTCGAGCAAGCACAGCTGGTGGTCTGATATGGTTAGATGCAGGCGAACCAACAAAGAGATTTGATCCAACAGCTGCAGGCTAGGGTGGAAATCATTGAAAGCAAAGTGATAGATATCGGGATGTTTCAGTCCCAGGTGATGGAGATTCAGGGCAAAGTCTCTGTGGCCCAATGGAATTTACTTGGCAAGGTAGGGGAGATTCGGGACGATTGCTTGCTGGTTAATCAAGTTTTGGAGAACTTATCTGCCAGAGAAAGGGAAGATGGAGCAGCACGGGTCACCTTCCAAGAGGCTGTAATAGCCACAAACAATAGGGGTTCAGGAAGTACTCCCAGGTTCACCATTTCGGAGAAGACCAGAGGAAACATTCTATTAAAATAATGGGAGCACAACATTGCCAAAGGTAAGAAACAAGCCAAAAAGCTAGCAAATTCCTTAGAAGAGGATTTTAGTTCTATAGATGGTGATATGCTAGGCATTGATAGCTAAGGTAATGCCGAGGCGTTGATGCAAATAAATATGGAAAAAATCTCGCTTGATCTAAAGAAAAAAGAGGAAAGGGATTCGATCGAGATTTCCCAAGTGACTATGGTGGACATAGTCCAAATAGAAAAATGCATGATTAGACCAAGCGTGCAATTATGCACCATCGACATCATAAACGGACAGATGGAAGACAGGCTTTCGCAGTTATCCCGAGAATTTTACTTCTTTGAATCCAGTTGTCAAGAAGAACCGTCGCAGTTGATATCCTAGCTGGTTGAAAGATGTGTCACCTGTACCGAGCATGCATGAGGACAAACGTCTGGCACCAAGTGAAGACAAAGAAGAAGAAATGGAGCGATTTCTCTCCTCCTTATCATAATTGAAATTTTGTGACGATTGAGATTCTATCTTATTTGTAAAACTATATAAATATACCAAAAAAAGAAAAGAACTAGGCTGGACCTTTTTGTGTCGATTGTAACAGAGTTTTTTTACATTTTGAGAGTTAATACAAAGTAAATCTGAAGATTCTCAATTCCTTCACGACTGTGCTATGAGTTTGTTTTCTTGTATCTCATATTTTGTTTCATTTCATATTCCTAACTGATGAATGATTCCTTATAATTTAGTACAACCACTACTATAGTGAATGAATTTTGGTTTTCTGTAATTGTTTACTATTTTTCCTCTATACCAGCTATCAGTGGATGTAAGACCAGTCAACGCTTTCAGAATTCTACACATATTCTATGCTACATCGATTTATTTCTTTACAGTTTTCCTCTTCTGTTTATACATGAGATTCTCCCTTGATAGGAGCTTTACATCATAGACAGCTAAATGTTTTTCTCCCACCTCATACATTTTATTAAGATATAACTCAGTTACGAGAAAGAGCCTTTGATTTGCATCCCTATTTTATTCCTGAAACCATAAATTCTCTTTTATACGACCAAATTGAGACAACACTTAATCTCTCTCTGAAATTTTTCCTACTTTTATTGTTCCTCCATGATTGTCCCTGTACCAACACAGCCCAATATTGAACCTGGATTATCAAACCAAATGCACATTGCCTTAAACCTTTTCGATACTATTCTTAAAATAGCTACTAACCGGGTCAAACTTGAATGTTCATGGGCAGCCATTGAACAAGATATAACTATCTAGGAACAGTTGGAAGCTAGACAACGCCAACATAGAAATCGTCCCTAGTTTCCTTTGCCAAAGGTTGACGTTTCTCTCTTCTCCACCTTTTACCCACTTTCCAATGCCTAGACACTGTACTTCTAAGCCTTAAGTATAGACTCTGGAAAAACAAAGACTTTTCCTTATGCCTCTTGTGTTGCTTCAGTTGTGCTCTTAGGCTGCGGTTGGATTTGGTCATCTCATCAACCAATTGTTGAAGGGAGCTTACCTTTGCTTGGAGGAATGCATTATCATGATGAAGGTGTGTCTATTATCTTCCTTTTTTCCAACTATTGGAGTAGCTGAGAATTCTCTTTTTGTATCTTCTCAATGGCTGGGGAAGAATCATTTATTTCAGAGGAAGGCTTAGACCCTTTGAAAAATGTAGACAACTTATCATTCTTAGGATCTTGGGTGGGCATGGGTGAAGTAGGAGCAATAGGAGGTTGATAAGGAGAGGTATGCTCTGACTCTAGCTTTGTTTTTGTCTCTAATCCATCCGCAAAAACTTCCCTAAGTCTCTTATGAGGGCTCTCAAGATTGGAGGACACTTGGATAGGGTCTGAAGCAGGAAGGTGTTTTGTATAAGGTTTTTCTCTTGGGATCTGGGCTCTCTTTTGAAAGTGTCCTTTATTAAATTGAATGGATCCCCTCCTATTTGTGGGAACTAAAGGAAGGCCTTGTTGAATCACTTCTTGGAGATTTTTAGGTGTGGGATCAAGAGAGATTGAAGGCATCAGGGGGTAACATTAGGCTTTCTTTGATCTTTACTCTTGGTTTTTTTACTCGAGGAGGAAGCAGGGGTGTCAAGAATATTTTTGAATTGTTCTGGTAAAGAAATGGTTTGTGCAGGGGGGTTTGGAGTCCTTGGAGAGCAGGGCTTGGATGGAGAGATAGTCCTTAGGCCAAGTGGATTTTTGCCAGTCTTAATTGTGAAGTGAGGGTTTGCAAATTGATAGATAAATTCATCCCAAGTTTTCCCATGTTTCTCTAATTCATCTAGAACAAGGAGTTTGATTAAGCCATGGTGAAAGAGGATGTTGTGGGGATTAGTTATGTTCTTACTCACTTGAGAGGACATATTTTCGATGCTCTTTAGAAAGTAGAAGGGAAAATTCAAAGGTTTGTTGAACTGAAAATGGGCTAGAAACCTGAAATGACAAACTTTGAAAGTGGAATATCTACCTTCGCATGTGATCAACCTAGTGATGACGATGAGAGGGTTGATCAATTCCTCCTTTATCCATTCCTTAGAATATCCTTTTTCTCCTGAGATGTTCTAGAATTCGGGCTTAAAAACCCTGTTATAACTTCAACATAGCAGGTAGTGGTTTTTGAGCCATCTATCTCCCATTCTTAGAAGCTTCGTGGCTGTAGTAATGGACTCTTATGAGACCCCAAAGGTAAGATACCCCACGTGTGATGTCTTCCCATCAAAACCAAGGGAAAATTGCATGGATATTCCATCATCATGGCCTTGCAAGTGGGACAAAAATGGGACCCAACTTGTGCGCAAAAACACCTCTTTGCACTGTGAAAACTCAGGAATGGAAAAATGATCTGCATAGGAAGAGGGTTCATACCTATTGGGCATTGTGATGAGGTGAAGAGATGGACAGAGGTGAAATTCACCAAGAGAGGGTGCGATCGGGCCAAGGGATGGCATGAATTGAGCAAGGGCCGAGCACAATTCAAATAGGGGAACAAATGACAGAGGCTGAGCATGATTTTCTAACGCAGGGGCAAGGAAAATAGCAATTGTGAATTGGAATAATAGGTTACCCAACCCATATTTGAATGCGCCTATGGTGGAATTGGTTGCACACATGCGCGCACGAGTTTCCATGTGTGGGAAATTTCGAATTCAAAGGCACATTTTTGGGGGCAAGCTTAATGATGCGTAGTTAGATCAATGTCCAAGTCTTTTGACTTGGACATTTGATCATGAACATGTCTAAAGTTTTCATCCTCACTCTCAATTTCCTACAACCAATTCAATTAAATATCATTGATTCCTAGTTACCTGGAATTGTGGAGAGTTATTGGTGTGTAAATTCATATGGCACTTCGTTCAGCACCTCATACGACACTTCATACGGCACCTCATATGGCACTTCATATGACACCTCTGTGTTAAATACATTTTTACCTCCTGTAATTGATAGCCTACAATATTGAAATGTTTTTGACAATCACAGTGGTTGAGAGCGAAGGCAAAATGCTCCCTTGTTGTTGATTTTTCCATCATGTTCACTCAATCCTCTTGCATAGAACATGTAATGTCAAATCCTACAATGAACAGGTTATAGTAAGCATAGGACATGTACTTTCAAACCTACAATGTACAACTTGTAATGAGAAATAAACTGATAAAAGTGGTCTGTTAATTATATGTTCAACAATTTATAACACACATGAGTTTATCACTTCAAAAATAAAATGACTGTTGATGTAATAACCTGTATCATGGAAATAATACAAAAGTTCTTACAAAGATTTATTTCTCTAGGTGATGAGAATTTGTCAACTCATGAACCCCTCCCCCACACCTAAGTATTGCGACACCTCACAATCAAAATATAGGAAACTAGTCAGTTTCTCCAATAGCTGAAGATTTATAGTATGTCAAGTGTAAAGATAAATTTCACAGATTGGTCTGAATGAGACGATTAGAGGATGGCCCCACCTATAGGATAAGAGATCCTATATATAGATAAGAAGAGGTAGGCAAGAGAGTTTCAATATAGTCTTAGAGTTAGTTCCCAATGGAAAGTTTATGAAGTTCATTAACCTTATCTTAACCATACATACTTCATGTCATCTTTGTCTACAAGTAATTTCATACATCAGAACAAGTTTAAAATTATTATTTATTTTTGTCAGATTACCCTCCTCGCTAGGTAGAATGCCCCGCTACCAGCAAGTTTGTTCAGTACTCTGATGGGTTTACCTAGTCATACCATAGGTCGGTACCTGCTGCCAGTAGACCTATTCAATATCTCGATGGGTTAACCTCTTACACCCTCAAAGACTAGCCCTCCATATTTTAAGATTTTAGTATAAGATTTCTTTATGCAAGAAGATTGGGGGGCAGCTCTTAAAACAACTTTTTCTTTCTTTTTTCAATTGGGATGGTATTTATGTTAGAGGATGAATTTCCATTATATTACTTAGTGATTTTCCCAATGTAAGAGGTACTTAAGCAGACGTGGCCTATCTAAATATATGATATAATCAAGATATTTAGTGTGTAGTGGAAGGTACCATTGAGAAAGAAAAAAAAGGTATCTCTAGTCTCAACTTACTTTCTTCTTTTGTATTTATTGTGATGTTTCCATGACTAACCACTAATTAGACCTCCTTGTTACTCTTTAATAAATACACTTTACTCACTTACTCAGGTTTCTTGGAAAAACTTGTACGAGAGACCTCTAAGCTTGATGGTTATGGTATCACTTCATTATACAGTGGTGAAGAGTTTCAAGAGCAACTGCTTTGGAATGCCTTAAGAAAATGAATTTTTTTTCAAGAATATGGCTAAGTACAATAATTCAATATTCATTTGATGCTTAGCAGACAACAAAATTCAAGTGTAACAATGTTTTGAAGAAAAAATCCTTCTTTTATATTTCCTTGAAATTGTCTGCTCCTGGTGAAATAAATACTTACAAAAATCTCTAGAATTTCCTTATTAAAAAAATTCAAAGACTATTTACATATGTGTAGTAGAAAATTCAGAAAAATTTTCAAGAACAAGGGGGGACTTCCCCATCTACTAAGGCCAATGCCTTGTCAGTTGACATGACCTATAGAAAATCCTCTTTGGAAATGGGCTTATGATAAAATTTGATTCAGTGTCCATTTAATACAAAGGAGACTTGTCCATCATCAGATTTTTTGATTTTTACATCTCCATTGTCATATATAGTGTCTACCTCGTAAGGGCCCAACCACCGGGTGGTGAGTTTTCCTTTGAAGGTTTTGAATCGAGAGTCAAACAACAAATCCCAATCACCAAGTTGGAAGTGTTTCTTCTTAATAAAATTGTCATGCCACTTGCTCCTCTGGTTTTGGAATAATATTGTTTGTTGGATGGCATATTGCCTAATGTCATCCAACTCATTCAATTGTAGGGCTCATTGTTTCTGAACCTCATCTAAGTTTAATCCCAATTCTGTGGCAATACAGAAGGTCATTACTTGGAATTCTATTGGTATAAGTACTTGTTTCCCGTACACTAGCTCATAAGGGGTATGCCCAATGGTGTTCCTCTAGGTGGTCTGGTATGCCCACGAAGCCTCTGGAATCCTATCAGCCCAATCCCGGTGATGTAATTGAATAGTCTTGGTCAAGATAGCTTCCAAAACTTTGTTTGTATATTCTACCTAACCATTAGCTTGTGGGTGGTATGGAGAAGATTTACAGTGTTTAATCCCATATTTCTTTGTTAGCTCTTTCATCATCTTGGAAGTGAATTGAGTGCCTTGGTCTGTAACAATTTCATGAGGGACACCGAAGCGAGTAAATATGTCTTCATAGATGAATTCAACAACAAAATTCTATGTAGCCATAAATAGGAATTTTTCCTCTACCCACTTGGTGACATAGTCCGTACAAACCAAAATATAGTTCTTCTTATAGAACATGGGTGAAATTGGTCCTACAAAGTCAAGCACCCATTTTTTGAAAGGTTCTATCATAACTTGGGAATGCAAAGGAATTTCGTCAGCTGACGTAGGTCTTCCTATCCTTTGGAAAATATCACAACTTATCACATACTTGGCATCATCTTTGAAAATTCTAGGACAATAGTAACCCGAATGTAGCATCTTATATGTTGTGCGTTTGTCATAAAACTGACCACCACATGGTCCTTCATGACAAATTTGTAGTATTTATGGTACCTCATCCTCTTAGACACATCTACGAATAATCAAATCAGGACCTGTGTGAAAAAGGTCATGACCAACCCAAGAGTAGTTAGCACTCTGTGTAATAATTTTACGCTTTTCATGAGGTGAAAAATGAGACGGTAACTTCCTAGTGGCCAGATAGTTTTCCATATCCACAAACCATGGGGTATTGACAGAAAGGGAAAAAAGGTGTTCATCTAGGAATCTATCATCTACAGGGATATCATCATCCTCATTTTTTTATTCATGAAAGGACATCAGCTGCCACGATATCCTTTCGAGGTCAGTCAAGCACAATGATATTAAATTATTGCAATAACAGGAGCCACCTAGTCACTCAGCCATTAGTTATGGGTTTATTCATGAGAAATCTAATGAAGGAATGATTTGTATGTACAAATACTTTGTAGCCAGTAATGTAATGAAGAAACTTGTTGATAGCATAAACAAATGCCAAGAATTCCTTCTTGGTAACTTTGTAGTTTAACTCGGCAGGGGACAAGTTCTTGCTCACAAAATAAATGGCATAGGATTGTTGGTCTTCTTTCTTCCCTGATACCCCTCCTATTGCAGTGTCAGAGGAATTAGTGGATATATGAAATGGGAGAGTCCAATTGGGTCCTCTAAGAACTGGTGCCATAGATAGGTTAGCTTTCAGGGTTTCAAAGGCAGTTTGACACTGCTCAGTCCAAACAAAATCAACATATTTTATTAACAATCCAAACATAGGTGCAACAATATTTGTAAAATTTTCAATAAACTATCGGTAGTATTCAGCATGTCCAAGAAAGCTTCTCACCTCTTTCTAAGTCTTGGGGGGTGGAAGCCTGATGATGACCTTAATATTTGCAGGATTGAATTTTATCCCTTCATATGAAACATGATTTCCTAGAACCACTCCTTCAGTTAACAACATTTTACATTTTTCATGACTTAGATATATGTTCATTTCTTGGCATCTGATAAGGACTTTTTCTAAGTTGTGTAAGGATTCCTGGTAAGTGTTTCCATAAACTATGAAGTCATCCATGTAAACCTCCACACAATCATGAATAAGATGGGGAAATATCCCTAGTACTGCTCATTGAAATGCAGTAGTAGTGTTACATAATCCAAATGGTAAGACCCTATAGGCATAAGTTCCCCAAGGAGAAGTAAAGGTAGTCTTGTCTTGGTCCTCGAGTGTTATGAGAATTTGATTGTACCCATTGTGCCCATCTAAAAGGGAAAAATACTTCTTTCCAGACAAGGTGTTGAGAACTTGGTCAATGAAAGGAAGATGAAAGTAATCTTTTAGAGTGGCTTTGTTGAGTTCCCGGAAATCAACACAAATTCTCCATTTTTGGGTCACTTTCTTTGGAACCACTACAAATGGGGATACCCACTTACTATCGGAGATGGGATAAATAAATCCAACATTTAACAACTTTTGGATCTCCTCCTTGACTATATCTTTGAGTGTTGGGTTCATCCTTCTCTGGGGTTGCCTAACAGGTGTTACCTCCCCCTAGGTATATATGTATGGATGCATGTGTTAGGGTGTATACCTTTCATGTCAATGTGTTCCCAGTCAAATGTTCTTGATTGTTATTTAAGGATACTTACTAACTGTTTCTTTTGGTCTACATCTAGCTCATATTTTATATGTAAAACATTCCCTGGACTAATCTCATTAGGCATAGTATGAGACATGGCAGACTCATCTATCTCTAAGATAAAATATTTTGAAGACAAAATGCATAGGTCCGATTGTTCCTGAAATTCTTCCCCAAACATGTACTCAAATAGGGGAAAAGACTGTGGAAAATCCACACATATGATAGTAGAAATAAACTGGTTGAGCACATTTTCCATTGTGTGCTCCTAAAGTGCCCATGCATGGTCACTTGGAAATATAGGTTCTTCCTAGTTCTCATTCTTGTATGGACATTCAAGCCACCATAGATTCTCCATGATAGGTTGAGACGAAGGATATATGGTGAGCTTCTGGATAGAGAGTCCATTTGAGATGGTCATTTCTTCCTCTCTATGACCAATAAATTCATTGGTTGTGGCTAGCCAAGGTCTTCCCAAAATGACGGGATGGCCTTTGGTAGGTTCCTTTGAGTGAATGACAATAAAATCTACTGGGTATTCCCATGATGCTAAAGTAACCATGATATCATCTAAAATCCCTTTAGGTATAACCCTAGTCTTATCTGCTAGTTCCAAAATGGTTGGGGTAGGCTGAGGAAGAGGTTGTAATTGTAATTTTTCCAAGGTAGTAGCACTCATAACATTGATGGATTCCCCTAGGTATATGAGAGTGTTTCCAATGGAGACCTCATTAATGGTTATGGTCACTATGGGGTTTCCTGGGTTCCCATATTTTTCTAGTTTTGGCTGCTCTGATATGTACTCAAAAAGTCCTCCTACCAAATGTACTGTAGGAGGGTCCTTTTTCTTCCTACTTGGCTTCTGAATACACAATTATTTGACTACCTGACTGTAGATTGGAATGTCTTTAATGGATTGAAGCAGGGGAATCTTGACACAAATATTATTCAATTTATTTAAGATGTCAAATTCTGGTCAGGTGGTAGGTTTCACTATTACCAATCTGTTTGGATAAGGAGGGGCCTTCGTAATATGTGAAGCTTCCTTTTGGGGAAGCTTGGGTTCTTATTTCTTAGGAATAATAACATCTTCCCACCTAGTGTCATCCATGGGTTGTTTGGTGGTTTATTCTTCTTCTTCTTCCTGGATGACTACTGAAGGTCTCTGCTTATCTATAACATTTCCCAATCTTAGTTGAATTTAATATAATGGAACATGAGTTATAACATATGTTGGGAAGGCCTGCATCTCAACATTGTGAAGAGGTTGAGGGGGCTTGTTATTGGGATTGGGCACTGGTTGTGCCGGTAATAATGTTAGTCTTGGGGAGATTTCATTCTGATATTGTAGTGGTTGTTGTTGTGGAATAGGAGGTAAAGGTGGTGGAACAAAACTTGTCATAAGCTACAGAGTGTTCGATGGAAACTGAGGATAAGGATGGTTGGACATAGGGACAGGTGGAGCTTGAGGGTTTCCTTGGTTATGCCCTCCTCTCCATCCTTGAGGCCAAGGATGTTGGTACTGATTAGACCATTTTTTCCAACTTGGTGAGTTCCACTATTGTTTCTATTGGTAATAGGGTGGAACTTGAGATTGTAGATCTGGGTATGTGGGCTGGTTCCTAGGCTGCCATGGCCTCCTAGGTGCACAAAAGGACTCCCTAGGATATCCACTCCTATAGATGGCTAACAAACTGAGAAATGATGGACATTTCTCAGTTGAGTGGTATTTCGTGTAGAAGCCACAAATTGAAATGTTATCTAATGGGCATTCCCTTAAGGAATGTTTTCCTCTACATCTTGGGCAATATATTCTCATTGCGGCATTTTCCTTCTCTTGTTTATTTTTAATTTTGAGGGTGTCCAACTGGGAACCTATTGTGCTTAAGATGTTTGTCTTGAAGTTCTCTAAAAGGTTCCCTATCTCTTCTCTCGTGATACCACCTAAACTAAATGGTTTTAATATTCTATTATAAGGGTCCCGAACATTCTTTCCTGTTTTGGATCTACTCCTTAAGTAATTTTTACACATTTCACATATTTCAGAAAATGGTTTATGGGAGATGTCACCTGATGCCATCAGGTTAAGAATCTCTAGATATTCTTTTGAAATTCCCTTAAGGAAAAGATCCCTAACTGCATCCTCTGGGAGGTCATGGTATTTTGACTTCTGGGAGATATAACCAAATCATTCCATATAATCTTCGAGGGTCTCATATTCTAACTATTTGATTTTAAAGATGTTATTATGATACTCCTTGGTCTTGCAGTAGTCTTGGTACTTTTTAATAAATATATCTTTCATGGCTTCCCAAGACCTAATACTGGATTCTCCCAACCCCGTGAACCATCTTAGTGCAAAGTCTTTGAGGGTGGTAGGAAAGAGTTTTAGTTTATGGGCATCTTGTACATAGTTGTAGCTCCTACACAAGATGTCGAATTCAAATAGGAAGGTGTCTGGATCTTCACTTTTTTTACCATAAAAGGTAGGGAGTGCTAAGAGAGGAATATTCTTCATGTTGACATTTGGAGTGGTGTCCAAAATTGGAAGCCCGAAGGTAGTTTCAGTTTGGTTTCTAGATTCTTCTTCCTCCATGTGTCTTACATTATTATGATCCTCTTGATCATCCATATTGGTTTGGTTTCCAAGAAGAGAGTACCTAGGTTATTTTATCTTTGAAGAGAACAAGGTTTCCCTTTTATGGAAGGGTCTTCCTACTGATTGGATGTTCGGGACTCTAATCGACCTAGTTGAGACTATTAGTGCCAAGGTTTCTGTGTCAGTTTGAGAGACAATTACGTTGGGTGAACTACCAAACAAAATATTCACCTTTTCATGGTCTATGATGTCCTCAAAGTTAGGATCACTTGGTGGTGGTATAAAAGCAAAGGTTGTATTGTTTGGTTCTACAGAAGGCTTGAGTGGTCTTGCCTCTTGTCCCAATATAACCAATTCTTCAATTTCTTGTTTTATATTTCTCCCTATGTTAGTCTCTCTAGAGATTATTTTATCTCTTTGAGTTGAGATAGCTAATGTTTTTCGGTATCGGTCTGCGGAGCTTATGAGTGGAATGTTCCTTCCCCCAAAAAGATCGGAAGGAACCTTAGTTGGAAGGTCTGATTTAGATTTAATGTATCTACCTTTTGGGTCTCTAGGTTTGTCATGAAAGTAAAAAACAAAAAGAAAAACTACCATTGGGTTCGGGGGAGATGGCAATAGCAGATGCGTAGGTTCCTACCTCTCGTCTTAAAGTTCCCCTGCCACCAATCTAATGCTAAGGTCTATAAATGATCTAATTCCTAACTATTTCCTACCTTGAGACAACTCCTTGACAACAACGTCAAAAATGATGGGTGTTCTATATGCACTAAAAACAGACTAAAAACCCTCAATTAAATTTTCAACCAGGGGTAAGTAAACTTAGAGTTGTAGAAAAATATATGCCAAGGTAGAAGGGTTGGTAGTAGTATAGTCTAACTAAGGAAGTGGCTATCTAAGGGCTAATCTACTCAAGAAAAGTTATCTAATGCTCAAACCCTACTAAGGAATTCAATCTATGTACACTAAGTAACCTTTGAACAGAGGATCGATGGATAGTTCTAAGAAAGAAAATGGAAACCCTACTTAAAGGAAATTAGTTCATTCATAACAATATGCAAAATAAAACTATTCATCTAATAAACAAATAACAACAACAAACTACTTTAACTAGTCTATTTAAATTCAATAAACAACTATCCTGTGAAAGAAAGTAAATAAACAAGCAACTATACTATCAAAGCAAGAATAGACAAGTAAGAAATTAACCTACTAAAGCAAGTAAACAACTAACTAAACTAGGATAACTTCTATATCAAGTAAACTAATAAAAACTATTCAATAGGCAACTAACTAAGCTAAAAGACAAGTGAACTCTATTCTTAATACAACTATTTCTAGTTTACAAAAGGAAATATAATTAATTGAAAGAAAGAAGGATTAATAACTAATTTTTAATCTATGATAAGCAAACTACTCTTTAATCTACCAAAGCAAAAAACTATCTATCCTACAAAAGCAAGAAAGCTATTTTCTGATCTATGAAAGCAAGACACTATCTTTTAACCTATGAAAGCTCAAATATAGTGTTGATGATTGTGTGAATGTATCTGGTGTCTTATAATATCATCATGGCACTTAACAATGAAAGATAATTCAAGAGGGATAAACTCGATATTTACTTCAATAGCAAAGTGAAAAGTGTGAATTAGGCAATCCAATGAGAACTTATACATTACAGAAACAACATCAATTACCCTACAAATCCATGTGATTATTACTCATGCATTAATCATCAACAGTCATAAAGACATTGTGAAATTCAATTGAATTCTATACTACGTAAGCAAACTCATAACTAAATTCAATCATTAACTACAAATTGAAATTTCAACCTAGATCTAAGAAATAAATTGCATGAAGTAAAACTAAGCTAGACCTATTTCAATAATTCAATTTGCAAAAAGAGAAATTCTTATAAACATAAATTAAATATTATTCTAGCATATGACAAGTAAGCAATTGAGCAATTTAATTAACAACTAGATGAGCAAAGACTAAATAATAATTGAATAAGAAATCTAAAAATGAAAACTAGAACTAATACTATCCATCCATCGAAGCCTTTTTAAAGAAAACATGAATTAAAATTATGTTCTAAAACTCTGTTTTAAATTCTATTTTGAACTTGATTTTAAAATCATAAAGAAAGTATAATTTAGTATCTAATCACACATGGGGTTAGTGTCCAATTTTGCAAACTCATTTATAATAATTACAAAGTCAGTGCATATTGACAATATCCTTCATACTAAACTACAAAAGGAAACTAGAACAATTAAACTATAACAAGTTATATAACAAAAAGTTATATAACAAAGAAGTAAACTAATAATTCATTTATAGGAAATAAAATAGAAAGACATATATGCTATGTAATTCATAAAAAAAAATATAGAACAGTTACCTAGACTATTGGTGGGCTCCCAGCAAGTTGTGGTCACTCATCAAATGCACACCATGATCTTCAACAACACAAATTTTCCATTAAAACCAAAAACGCAATCTTACACAATTCTGGCAAAATGAAAATGGAAAAACAAAGGAAATCGTATTTGTCTCTAACACACAACTTCCTGAACTTCTTAACTATTGTATGAACACCACGGTGGTATTTATAAGCTTTACATATTGAGAGGTCGACCACTGGAGGGTCGAAACTCTTCTAAAAACAGTAAATTACATTAATGATGCCCTAACTGCCGAAATGGAGCGAGCCAATAATCTCCCAACTTAACAACCCAAATCGAGTTGTCAAGAGTTCAGTAGCTGGAGGGGACGAGCACAGGAAAAACCCATGTCTCTGATTCACCCACCACTAGCCGCCAATACCAAATTGCCCATCATTTTTGTGTAGGATGGAGTGCTAGACAGAGTGTCATATGGATTACTAGACTGAGTGTCGGAAGCAAAAACATGTTGCGATTTTTCCCCGTGACACCAAAAATATGAATTAGATTCATGGAAATATAAAAAAGAATGAATTACACTCAAGATAATCATAAAACATGAATTATGCATACCTGGTGTGGATCATAGTGCTTTGCCACAAAATCCCTTCAAAAACTTCTTCAAAGCATGAAAACGCATATATACATTCGGCAAAAGTATCTAATTAATGTCATAAAATCGATCATATCTCTAGCCCAATAGACCAAAAGGTAGTTTGCAGTATGCGAAGGTTCCCCAAGGGAAGATAAAATAAGTCTTATGTTGATCTGGAGGTAAAATATTGATTTGATTATAGCAGGAGAAACCATCCATTAAAGAGAAGATTTCACTCCCAGAATAGTCGTCAATTATTTTTTCAACAAAAGGGGTTGGATAATTATCTTTGGGACAATCCTTTTTTATATCCCTATAATCTACACAAACCTGGATCATGCCTTGTTTCTTCATAACTAGAACAAGTTTAGATACCCAATCAGTCAAAGCCACAAGATAGACAAAAATGACGTTAAGAAGTTTTTCAACTTCGAGCTTAATACAAGAAGCTTTGCGTGGATGTACTGGGGGAAGTCTCTATCGAATGGGTTTAGCTCCAGGGTAAGTCTTAATATCACGTACAACAATATTTGTATCTATACCCGACATATCTTTGTAACTCCAAGAAAAAATGTCACGAAATTCTTGAAAAAGAGATTTATAAATTTGGACCTCATTGGCAGAAAATGAGGCATCGATGTGAACATTTTCCATGACTCTAGGTTTAATAGAAATATATAAAGGGATGGTAGGTGAAATTTTACCCAAGTTCCTTTCATACAAAACATCGTGTATTGGTTCTGGAATAGGGTAAAAAGTAACAACAATAGACGAATCTGAAATCCATTGATAACTCTCTATAGTCTCGGGTTCCAGGAAGAGAATAGAATGATGATGCCCATCATCCATGGGGTATCTTCCATAGAAATGATTGTCATAATCATTTCATCTATGTGAAAGAATATGTGAAAAGGATCTTGATACTTATCTAAGAGAGAATGAGGAGAGGGAGTTGCTAATTGAATATCTTGATAATCCAATTCTACCAAACTTAAAGGCATTATGTCGTCGTAACGAAGACATTCGTTAGAGTTAGGTACTATCCAAGGGTCATAAGACTCAAGGGTTTCACCAAAAATGGTTGATATTATTTTAATTGAGGAAAAAAAAGGAGTAGGAATATCGGGAGGTGGAATGGGGAATGTACCCATTAACAATGAATCTTTTAAAAGACCCACACCAACATTCTCATAAACGGGAGGTGTTTTTGCAATGAAATGTACATTACTAGTACGTGAATCAAAATTAAAGAAGGCAAGTTGATTAATAGTAACAATGTTTCCTTGGTGAGGGAAATGTATCACATGAAAAAGAGTAGAAACAACTGCACACATGGAATTAATCCAACTACGGCCAAGTAGAAGGTTGTGATCAAGAGGTGCATCAAAGATTTCAACCTCAATTGTAACTGCTTTGCCTTATAACATAATATACAATGAAGGAAGAACACAATAAGGTTTAAATCCTATACCATTAAATTATTTTAGTGTTTTGTGTGACTCGATAAGGGAAGGAGAGACAATGGCCATCCAACAAGTGACAAACATGACGCAAGTCGAGGCTCCTTCATCAATAATGGTTCGACAAATATTCTTATTTTCCACAATAACTTGTATCTGAAATGCTAATTGAGGAGGACGCCTTGGAATATGATATTCCAAGTCAAATATTATCAAGTTCATATTAGTAGGATAAATTCCACCAATATCATTTAACACTACCTTCCGTTGCATAGGACAACTTCGAAGGACTTCGAGAGCCAACATTGCAGAAGGTGCCTGTAGAAGATATTCTACAATATTGTAGTTTTGAGCAGCATGTGTGTGAGGATTAAACGACGACTTAAAAACAATGCCCTTAGGAGGAGGATGAATAAATCTTTCTAGACTCGGTCATTCAAGATGAAGAGGACCATTGGGAGGTGAATTTGATGGAGGAAGTTGAACCAATGGAGGTGACGAATCATCAAATTTCTCTTTCAAAGGTGAATAATCTTTGGCTCGAGTAGCGATGAAAACATCGTTCTTCTTGGAGTCACCAATACACATAAGTACATAAGATGTGGTAGAGGGAGAAGGTTAGTCATGGATGACCAATTGGGCTTGTTTATGAGAAGGAAAAGATTGTGACAAAACAACAAGTGTAGGAGGTGTCTCGGTCCCTTCCAGGAACTTAGTAACCTGAGCACGTCATGGACAATATTTCATATAATGATCATTGCCACAGATAAGACAAGGATAACGAGGTTTGTTATTTTCTTTGTCATCATCAGGATGATTCTTGGGTTTATCGAATTGTTGATTATTATTTTTTTCCTCTTTATTCTTTGCCTTCCATTTCTTTTTATTTTTATTTTTACCGGTAGGTGTAGATTGAACCAAATTAACTTCAGAAGTTTTACTAGGATAAGGAGTTGGATGAGGATTATTTTGTACATTAGCAGTATTGTGCTTGGGATTGGTATGATTGGCTTGTTTAGACTGATTCTAAACATGGAAGTTCCAATCACACTATCAACAACATGAGAAGATACTGGAGGTGTTGGGGTTTGATTTGTAGATGGGTGAGGAGAATCAAGGATCAAGTAATATAGTGTGCTCGTTTGTGAATAAACAAGATCCAAGTATTGAGAACGACTAATCTCTCACTCTTCAGTGATGACACCACCCATAGAAACATCATGGGATATAGGGCCAATGAGTGACTTGTTAAACCACTCAGCCAATAGTTGGTAAGGAAGGAGAACTTTGATTAAGCGTCTTCTCCTCCTCCACTCATTAATATGATTGGAAATATGAGTGGACGAGGATTGTTTAAATGAAATCAAAATTTTAGTTCTTGTCTTGTATCAGATTGGTAGTTGTTAATGCATTAAGAAATCCATAGCTAAGGTATTTAAGTCATTGAAGAACCTTCATGGCAATTAAATGTACCATTTGGTTTCCTAACCCGTCAGAGTTTGTTGGAAGAGAAGTAATCTAATGGAGTCATCCATCAAAGAGTTGGATGAACACCATAGATGGAAAGTCGTGACATGATTATTTGGGTCTTCCCCTGATTGGTCGTCAAACTTAGGAATGTTTGATGGTAACTTGGCATGTATGACTGACCAATAAGGAGAATGCAAGATAGGATCATTCAAAATCCTAGACAAATCTGGTAAATCCAAAATAGCAAGAAACGACAATTGTTTGTTCACTTGAGGAAACTGGTAATTCTAAGGAGGTAGTCCCATAGGTATACCAGTAGGACTATAAGTAGTCTGTAGATAGTTACAGGGTCCTGTCAAATTTAGTGGTGGAGGGTTTTGAGTCAAATATTCAACTTGAGTTGGTTGATTAGGTAAGATTCCTTCGGAAGGAGTGTTGGCCCTTGACCAAGTTTTGAGGAAACCTTGGTCGGATTTGGACCACTTTCGGACTTCAATAGGCTGGTCAAAAATGGAGTACCTAGGCGGAGCTGAGATCGTAGATCTCACCGATTTTGCAGGATTTGTAAGGGGCTATTTAGGGTTTTTGTAATGGGTTATGGGATGTTGACCTATGGGGTTTACCCATGATTAGGACTTATTGTAAGGAATTGTAAAAGTATAAATAAGTAAGAATGTAAGGTAGAAGAAGAGATAAGAAGTGGCTAAGTGCAAGTAGTTTTGAGTTTCTCTGTGCAATAGAAGGTGTATGTGTTAAGGCTTTGTGCTCGATAGAAGAGTTGGCTCGGTGCCTTGACCTAGTTTGGAAGGAGGATCTAGTGCTCAGTGCATAGATCTCTTGTCTTATGCAAAACTTGATTATCTGGCTTACTGCACAGAAGTTGTTGAATGTAAGATTCATAAGAATAATAAAGAAGACGAAGCAGTTGGTGGATGTAGCCCCACACTAGGGTGAACCACGTATATCTTGTGTCTTTGGTATGATTTTTGTTGTGTTATTCTTGTTACTTATCTGCTTAGTTCTTTGGTTATTATGTATGATGGATAGATTTGTTATTGCTTAGTGGTTTATTTGTGTGAAGTATGAATGGATGCTAGATATAACTTATAATGCTAAGTTCTTTGGGTATAGTATCAGTTGTTATTGTGCTGATCTATCCTTAGGTATATTCTGCGATGTTAATAATATATATGAACTAATGCATGTTGTTCCTAAGTGTTAAAATAGTACTCTGCGAAGTTTTATTATCACATATCTGTGTCACAGCTCGGTTACATACACCTGTGTCCTGTAACCCCCCTACTTCTACCTCAGGTGAGACTTCGCCTACTCTGCAGGTGTTGCTGAAAGGGCCAATAGTTAGGGTTTTTTGGTGCGTTGTTGAGCGTTGAACCCTGGGTATGCCCCTGTGCCAACAAATGGCTCTGTTGTTGGGACCTAAAATTATGATTGTTGGGAACTGAAGAAAAGAAAAGAGAATATATGTGCATAGATCTGTTGCTGAAATGTGCAGTACTATACTTGACTCGTGAAGCTCTGTGCTAAGAAAGAAATCTGATCTGAATAAAAAAGGTAAGATTTGTGCTTTGACAAGAGAAAGATAAGTGAAATTTTTTGTTTTGAAAGTATGGATTTAAGTATGTTTAATAGATTATGTATTAGTCTGAAGGCTAGGGAACAGTTGGAAGAAAGGGTTGTTTTTAATGGAAATGAAGAAATATATGGTATTCCTATGCATAGAAAGTGTTTTTGGACTAATGAGTGGATGCAGGAACCTAGAATTGTTTTTTGTAGATTGCAGGTCCATCACTATGATCCTAGTGTGCAGTACAGAAGAGGTTTGGGAAAGTTTGAAAGAAAAAGAGGATTAACTTTGTGTTATAACTATAGAAGACTGGGACATCTTGCTAAGGAATTCCCTGGCGTGGGTCCTATTTATATTTGTTGTAAGATTGTTGGTGATGATGTTGAGGATTGTCCAAGGATGATTGCTAAAGTTGAATGGATGAAAATCAGACAAGAAAAATATGAAGAAAGTCAAGAGACTAAGAGCATTCTATAAAGTCATAAAGAGAAAGAACCAGAGAAATCTCATACTACATTATTACAGTTGAAAGAAATGATGGATGTTCATAAAGATGTTAGTTTACCAGAGATCCTGAAAGTAAAACAATGCATGAATGCAAGAATAGAAGACTTCAACATAGACTGTGTCTTGGATGAGGAAACACAAGTGAATATTATGAAAGAAGAAACTTGGGAAATTTTGGGAAATCCTATTGTGGTACCTTCATTGGGAAGGATAGGCATATTCAAGGGTAAGATGATAAACTTATGTGGAAGAGTTACTAATGTACCTATTATTGTTCACGGAAAATCAACTGAAGAAGAATTTGAAGTCATTAAGTTTGTTGGGGACAATGCCCCTTTCACACTTTTGTTAGGTAAGACTTGGATTGAGAAGGATTAGATCAGAAGGAAAGCAGAGGAAGAAGCTACAAAAAATAAAAATCAAGAACTAAGGGATTTCATAATTATGAAAATAGATCGACTAATAGAAGAACGAGAGGATACGTCAAAGAAACAGAATAAAGTAAAAGCATAGGAAGGACAAAAGGAAAGAGAATTAGTTATCAAGGTTGAAAGAATGCAAGAAGGCTTGAAGAATCTATCTATGCAAGAAAGAAGTATATCCACCCAGGAAGTATTAAGAGAAGGGATGTTAACTTCAAACTCTTTGAGGCCACCTCAGTAGTGTGAGGCCACTGTGCTAAGAGAAGATAAGAATAAGAATGGAAAGAGGATTCCAGAAATAGTTAGAGAGACTCAGATCATAGGGAAGAAGGAAAGAAATCTCAATAAAAAGAAAGTTAAGTTGGAAAATCTACAGGAAGCTACAGAAACCAAACGGAAGACTTCACAGACTAGAACCTTGCAAGAGACAGGTTTTGAACCTCTCTAGAACAACAGGACCATGCAGAATGGGAATTCTCCCTGGAAAATCTATATGACCATTGGAGGCACCCCGACCGTTAGAAGGACACTCTGGAATAGTTGGAAAATACAATTATGGACTGATGGACCAATTGATACCCCGCTTATTTTTTAACTTGTAGATAGTCATGCCAGGACCACTATTTTCCACCCATGATTAACTGAGATGACATAGAATTTTCTAAGTGTTGAGCTATGTTATTTGAAGCTAGACCTCACTACTCGTTTTTCTACCCCGCTTGTCCATTTTTCTACCCCGACCTGTCTATTTAAAAGTGAGAATGTTGGGCGAACCTACTGAATTAGAGAAGTCTGTTGAGGAGATCTTCAAGAATATAATGGCTAACAAACTGTTATCTGAAGGTGTCTATGCATCATCGACTAGGGGACGAGAGGCTTCCCCTTCAACTGGACATCATTTTGGCTGAGTTAGCTCTGCAACTTAGCAGTGAAGTAAGAATCATGGTGATATGGCTAATGCGAAGCAGATCCCATCCATCCTACCATAGTATATCCCACCTTTGGCTAGTTTCTTTAATCGTGACAGCATCCCATGATATTATGAGTACACCCTGATCACCATGTACATTCCAAAAGTTTACACGTAGTTGGAAGCTGTTATCGATATTTCTTGTAAGGGGGGTCAGAGCACAAAAGAATGGGTTAAAACCCACTTGTCCAAGGTTTCGGATGATAATGCACCCAAGATAAGTCACGAGCAAATCCGAGCGGTCCAGATTTGAGCGCCCGGATCAATGGCGCATATTGGATTCCGGACCCCCCCCCCGCCTTTCTACCTTTAAGCGGAAGGGGGGGTCCGGAATCGGGGGCGCACCTCTCCGATGGCCCAGATCAGTGCGCCCGGATCAACGGTGATGAAGACCATTTCAGACCCCCCCCACCTTTATACCTTTAAGCGGAGGGGGGGGTCCAGAATCGCGGGTGCAGTTTTCCAATGGCCACGATCAAGGAGCCCGAATCAACGACTCATGAGCAGCCTCATCCCTCTCAGCTACCCTGACTTTAACCCACGTGGGCCCATCTCCCGTCATGTCATCTCCCTTTCCACCTTTCCCATGCTTCCATGTGTCATCCAACCGCCCCCCTCTTTGGTCTACGTGGTTCTCCCTTTTTCTCGTCATCCACTCGTTACTTACCGCGTGTCCTTTTTCCTCCACGTCAGCATCCCACCAAAAGGCAGGTCCATTATCTTCCGTCTTCCTTCCTCCCGCCTGATGTCTTCCACCATGACTTATCCCCTGTCGCCCTTCCACAACTCGCCACTTCTTCCTCGTCCTCATAATCCGACGCCACCACCCCTGTCATACGCCCCATCCATCACGCTAGCCTCTATGCCTATCCGTCGCAGCCAGTCTGTTATCCCAGGTGGTAGCGCGAGGATTCTTCTGTATCCTGAAATGCTGAGTTGGCTGGGCCGTTCTCAATCCCAAGAAGCAGTTATTGAAGCGGTTGGTGGTGGTTAGACATCATCTCCGCCATAATGGGGACGTCCTGCAATGAATTAAAGGCACGTCGATTCGCCGATGTAACTGTCAGAATATCGATTGCGTCTGCTATAAGTTGCACGATTATTCAAAGATTGCGGCTGCAGAATGTCAGAAGCCATGCAGACGCAAAGCCTTCAATGCAATTTCTTGTTTCCATTGCTGTTGTTGTTTTGAGTATATGTAGGCATTTTTTCCATTTTTGTATCTATCGATGGTAGAGCTAAGCTCCCGACTGTAAAGTTTCAGCAAATCTTCTAGTTTTCTGGTGATGCCTCTGTGTTTGAGACTTCTTGGTTTATAACAAACAGTTCTTCTTTTTCCATCTTGGTTCCATCTTATGCCGGAGGGTTCACAGTGAATGATTCACATGGACTTAACAATCTTGTTACGATAAAGGATTTTTTGTGGCATTGTTGTGATCCCTGGTATGTGTGTTTGAATGTGAAAGGATTTCACGTTCGAATGTATTCTTCTTTAGTCTGTTACAAACCGGATGTATGTGATAGACCTTTGCACTTTTCTCCTGGAAGTCTTCCCCCTACTCACCCTTTTACTACAACTCACTGTTTGGAGTTTATCAAGACCTCACTCATCAAGCATGCTCGGCCTAGTTTCTGAGTTGAGACGATATTGTTCTAATTTTCCTTCCATCTGATCACCCCCTTTAAACAAAATTGTGACATTAAACTGATGGGCGTCGGGCTCTGCTCCTGCCAGCAATCCAGGAGTGACTTCTGCCGCCAACATTTCTGGCACCGCTGTCGGGGACGAAGTTGAATATTTTTCCCAGAATTGAACGACAAAGATCAAGCTGATTCTGAAGGTGCATCAGATATCAAAACTTGAAGATTGCTACTGTGCACCTGGCGACTCCGCTGGGGAGAACCTGTTCTATCAATTTTGGCTTCGAGAGGTAGACACACGAGGTCTAATCCACACTTGCCTTTAGCCACACCAGAAGCAGACTTGGAAGCGGTGCTCAGAAAGGGAAAGAGCTCCGCAAAAGGAGTTTCCATCGCTGAGAAAGTTAATACGCCATCCCCTTCTGTGAAAACTCCATTTTCTTATTCTCAGCTTCTTAGTCGTACTTCCTCTGAGGTTTTCTGTTTTCTGAACTTTGGGAGTGTTCCTGCTGAGTTTTCTCCTCCTGGTCTAGTATCAGAGGGAGAGATCCTTGTCACTCCCCCCTCAGGAGGTTTCACTATTCCTCCTTTTATTACTACTGCTGCACAGAGAGAAACACCTGCACATTCGGGTCCCTTAGGCCTCTCTCCATTTTCCTCGCCATCCCCTTCTAGGACCTCTTTGCCTACATCTCCTGTTTACACTCCTTCTCCTCCGAGTTCTCCCCCACCTAATATCCCTATGGTCGGTGCTAATCCCCCTCCAAATAGAATGGATTCCATAGTCACTGCCAGGTATGATCCTCTAGTCCTACCCCATTCTATGAATCCTCTCCCTGCTGGAGATTACTTGAAGTACATGCCCAAGTTTAGTGGGGAAGGGGACATAATTGTAGAAGAGAACTTGGCTACTTTTTACAGTTATGCAGACAACCTCAATATTGAAAATGAAGATGTCTGGATGAGAGTCTTTGTCCAGAGCTTGGATGGTGAGGTTAGAAAATGGTTTAGGGGACTGGCCCCTGGATCTATTGTTGGCATTGAAGCCCTGGATAGTGTTTTCCTGAGGCAGTGGGGAGATAGGAAAGATTACATATATTACATGACTGAGTTTGGGTCTCTGAAGAAGCAGGAAGGAGAGTCTATTTCTAACTTCTCCAAAATGTTCAATAATATGTATAACAAGATTCCGACAGAGATTAAACCCTCAGAGGCCTCTACTCAAATTTCCTATGCTAGCGCATTTGGCCCTGATTTTTGTCTCGTGTTAAGAGAAAGAAGAGCCACCTCTTTAGCTCAGATGAAAGATGCAGCTATAGAAGTGGAATCCAACATACTAGCCGCTGAAAGACTGAGGACTAGAGTTGACACGGACAGAAGAAAGGGAAAATTAGAAGCCTCAATTTTTGGCTCCAACACTTCCGGCCCATCACCGCCTCACCCTCAAATGAGTGAGCTGACCCAGGTGGTGAACTTTCTGAAAGAAGATATGGAGAGATTGAAGGTGGAAAGAAAACAAATGAACAAGGGCCCTCAGAGCACCGAGAACAGAGGATGTTTCATAAGGCCAAATAATTTTGCTCCTCCAACTATGCACAGAGAGAAGGAAAGAGATAGAGATGACCAAAGAGTTCAGGCTCCCTTCCAGAAAAATTTTGTGTCTGATGAAGAAGAAGGAGAAACAGACGAGCCTGAGCCTAAAATCCACTCTGTAGAAGTCACTCCTCCTTTCCCTCATCTGACCCGGTCAGCATACGAGGAATCCCTCATGAGCAGTCAGCTGAATGAATTGAGAAAAAAAGACAAAGTTGGTGGTGGCCGAGGCAGGTATAACGTAAGATCTGACAAAAGGGCAGCAACACCTGATATTCCTGAGCCATCCGCCAGAACAGAGAATCCCGCTGATGAGGCAGAAAACAGCCACAGAGGTAAGAAAGCCCAGCTCCCCACCCCTATTATTCAAAATCATGCTCTTGAAATTAGAGAAATTCCAAAGCCTATGTCTTCTTTCAATTTTGAACATGAGATTCATAAAATCAGAATTCCTGTGCCACTCACTGAGTTAATTAAACATGGGGAATTCAAAAAATGCTTCTCTGAACTACTGAAATCAGAAGCCTCATACCCTCTCACAGACTCCATAAACCTCCAAGATGAAAAACCAACAGTTGTCCTAGGCCCCATGGTAGAAGACAGAGATGATTTATCCACTCCCTTCTACACCTCCCTAAACATACATGACGAGGTATTGCACAACTGTTTGATGTATTCAGGAGCCTCTCACAACCTCATGCCCAAATCCTTCATGGAAGAATTAGGACTGGAAGTCACCCGAGCCTATCATGACCTATATTCTTTCGACTCCAGAAGAGTGCAATGTTTGGGAGTCATCAAGGACCTGGTAGTCTCCCTGTTTCAGCTGCCCATGAAAAGTATGTTCATGGATGTTGTGGTAGATGATGTTCCCCCCAAGTTTGGCATGCTGTTGTCAAGGTCTTGGATTAAAAGACTTGGAGGGATGTTACAGATGGACCTCACATATGCCACCATCCCAGTCTTTGGGGGAGAACATAGGAGATTGTACAGAGAAGCTCAGTTGGCCTACATTGTCAGTGATGAAGCAGACCCCACTAATCACCCCATCTTCGCACTTGACACTGGCTTGGGGTCTAGCTTGTTACAGGTCACTGAGACTTCTGAGGCCCCTTTGCAAATCAGAAAGCAACCCATTCTTAATCAAGGGATGCCCCCTCCGATCACCTCTATTTGGAAAATGTTCTTCGACGGAGCTTCTTCCAGTATAGGTGCAGGTGCTGGAGTGGTACTCAGATCCCCTTCTCAAGAGACCATATCGCTGTCATACAAGCTGGAATTCGACGTCACCAATAATGTGGCAGAGTATGAAGCTCTGGTTCTAGGATTAAGAGCAGCAAAAGAGATGGAAATCAAGGAAATGGCTGTGTTTGGAGATGCAGAACTGATTGTCCAGCAGGTCAAAAATGTTTATCAGGCTAAGCATCCTCGACTCAAGAATTACAAGAACGAGGTATGGGACCTAATTGATAATTCTTTCCGAGATTTTAAAATCTCTTTCATTCCTAGGGAAGAAAATGTCTCAGTCGACTTTCTAGCCTTTTCGGCTAGTCTGTTCGAAGCTCCTGCGTCACCCACTGCTCAATCTGATGTCGAGATAAGATACAGGCCCGCTGTACTAGACAATGTCAAACATTGGAAAGTATTTGAGGATGATCAGGAGATTGAAAAATTCCTCCATTCTATCGATGACTTCTCTGCATTGCACATAGATGAGGACCCTGACGAGGAACCTCACCATCACCCTGGGCAGTTGTTAAATAAAGTTGTCGACCATCAGATTATTCAACTACCGAGCAATCATATACCAACAGGTCTGATCTCATTAGAAAGGTTGTTCGATGGGAATGATGTGGTAGTAGGGGGGAGAGTCTCTGGTGATGATGTTGATACATCTGAGTGCAACATAGGCACACTGGAGGAGCCTAAATTTGTCAAACTGTCAAGAAGTTTGACTGAGGAGCAGAGGGTCGGATACACTAAGTTGCTGAGGGAGTTTGCTGACGTGTTTGCATGGACCTACCAAGACCTCAAGACTTACGACACGTCATTCATTGAGCACAAGATCCCACTGAAAGCGGAGGCTAAGCCATTCAAGCAGAAGCTAAGACAGATAAATCCTACGCTGCTGCCTGTCATGGAGAGAGAGGTGAAAAAGTTGCTAGATGCCCAAATTATTGTCCCCTTGAGATACTCAAACTGGGTAGCCAACTTGGTCCCAGTAAGGAAGAAGAGCAGAGAAATCAGACTCTATGTCGATTTCAGGAACCTGAACAGGAGTTCAAGGAAGGAAAATTATCCCCTGCCCAACATGGAACATATATTGCAGAAGGTCACTGGTGCATCTAGGATCTCTATGATTGATGGTTTTTCTGGCTATAATCAGATATCAGTCATGCCTGAGGACAGAGAAAAGACAGCCTTCACCACTCTGTGGGGCACCTTCATGTATGCCAAGATGCCTTTTGGGTTGATGAACGCAGGAGCAACGTTTCAGCGGGCCATGGACATAGCCTTCATCGGAGAAAAAGATAAGTTCATGGTGATTTAATTGGATGACATAACAGTCTTCTCCAAGACTGATGAAGAACACCACTGCCACTTGAAGAGGGTTTTCCTGAAGTGTCGTAGGTTTGGCCTTTCCCTGAATCCGAAGAAATCATTGTTTGCTATGAAAGAGGGGAAACTCTTAGGCCATATAGTATCAGCAGAGGGAGTGAGGATTGACCCTGATAGGGTAGAAGCCATTCAGGCCCTGTCACTTCCCAGATCTAAGAAGGAGGTCCAAGCATTTTTGGGAAGAATTAATTTTCTGAGAAGGTTTGTTTCAAATTTTGTTGAACTGGTGAAGCACATCACAGCCATGTTCAGAAAGGGAAATGAAGTGAAATGGACTAATGAACCTAGGGAGTCTTTTGTCCAAATAAAGAAGGCATTGACTGAAACTCCTGTGCTAATCAACCCAAATTATTCTAAAGATTTTCTGATATTTTCTTTTGCTTCCTGTGATACAGTAGCAGCAGTTCTGTTGCAGAAAAATGATCAAGGACAAGAGTAGCCTATTGCTTTCTTTAGAAAGGCACTAAGAGATGCAGAGCTCTAGTACAAGATCATGGAGAAGCAGGCTTATGCCCTAGTGAAAGCTCTCAAAGCTTTCAGAGTCTATGTGTTGCATTCGAAAATCATTGCCTATGTCCCTTCAGCTTCTGTGAAGGACATTCTTATACAACCTGACATAGATGGGAGATGAGATAAATGGATCCCCAAGATCCTATAGTTTGATCTGGAGATCAAGCCCACCCAGCTAATAAAAGGGAAAGGTTTAGCCAAGTTGCTGGCTGAATCAAATTGCGAGGCCTTGGGGATCAATTTCATTAATGAGCAAGTTGAGTCATCCAACAGGGATTCCCAAAACACGGTACCACTAGCAGCATGCCCCTGGTACAAAGATATCTTGTATTTTTTGCAAGAGTTGAGGCCTCCAGATGGGATGGAAAAAAGCAAGGCAAGAGCCTTAAAGCTCAAAGTGGTCAGGTATTGCCTCATTGACCAAACCTTGTATTGGAAAGATCCCCAGGGGATATTATTGAGGTGTTTGGACCTTTAGCAGGCCCAGAAGGTTATATTCGACTTCCATAGTGGTCTTTGTGGAGGTCATCATTTTTGGAAGACCACAGCTCACAAGATCCTCCGAGCTGGGTATTATTGGCCCACCTTATTTCCTGATGTCTGCAGGGAAATCAGAGCTTGCATCAAATGCCAGAAATTCTCAGGGAAGCAACAACTCAAATCCTTGCCTTTGAAACCTATGGTGGTCTCAGCACCCTTTCAGCAGTGGGGATTGGACTTCATTGGGGAAATTCACCCTCCCTCAAGCGGCTAGCACCAATGGATCCTGACAGCAACCGACTACTTCACTAAATGGATAGAATTTGTTCCTACCAGAAGCACTTCTCATAAACTAATCATTAGCTTCTTGGAGGACATTATAGCTAGATTTGACTTCCCTAGAAAAATTGTCACGGACAATGCCTCCCCCTTTCGGTCTGAGCCTCTGGTCAAATTTTGTGAACAATTTGGGATTTCACTGATTCACTCCACTCCCTACTATCCCCAGGGAAACGGACTGGAAGAGTCCTCCAATAAAATCTTAATCAAGATTATCAAAAATCTATTGGAGGACAATAAAAAGGCCTGGGACTCAAAGCTCAAATTTTCTCTTTGGGCTAATCGAGTGACAACAAACAAATCCCTGGGTCTCTCACCCTTCCAGCTAGTTTACGGAATAGAGGTCGTTTTCCCCACTCAGCTTGCCTTACCTGTAGCCAATCTCCTCCAGGACTATGAGGGAGAACCCAACCATGTGCTCAGAAGAATTCATCAGATGGTGGAAGTGCAACAGATCAGAGAACAGATCCTGGAAAGAGCCCACAATCTTCAGCAGAAAATCAAGCAGGCTTTTGACAGGAAGAACAGAATGAAGGAATTTGAGCAGGGTGATCTAGTACTCAAATGGGATGCACCCAGGAAAGAAAAGGGCAAACAAAGTAAATTTGATTCCCTCTGGTTCGGGCCTTTTAAGATCCTTGAAGTGTTTTCAAATAACACTTATAGGTTGCAGGATCTGGAAGGCAATGAACTGTTCAGTGGCCCAGTCAATGGGAATTTCTTAAAGAAATGTTTTCTATGAGCAGCAGTCGGCTCGTTTTTTTTTTTTTTTGTAAATATTGTTTTTGTTTTTATTTTTCGGACTAATAAATGACTCCATAGCCCAACAGCAAAGGAACTAAGTCTGCAAAAGAGTTCTTAGAGCATCACAGGGATGACTCTATCCCCCATGGAGCTAGATGTTATCGATATTTCTTGTAAGGGGGGTCAGAGCACAAAAAAATGGGTTAAAACCCACTTGTCCAAGGTTTCAGATGATAATGCACCCAAGATAAGTCATGAGAAAGTCCGAGCGGTCTAGATTTGAGCACCTAGATCAACAGCGCATATTGGATTCTGGACCCCCCCGCCTTTCTACCTTTAAGCGGAGGGGGTGGGTCCGGAATCGCGGGTGCAGTTTTTCGACGGCCACGATCGAGGAGCCCGGATCAACAGATCATGAGCAGCCTCATCCCTCTCAGCTACCCTGACTTTAACCTGCGTGGGCCCATATCCCGTCATGTCATCTCCCTTTTCGCCTTTCCCATGCTGCCATGTGTCATCCAACCACCCCCCCTCTTTGGTCTACGTGGTTCTCCCTTTTTCTCATCATCCACTTGTTACTTACCACATGTCCCTTTTCATCCACGTCAGCATCCCACCAAAAGGCAGGTCCATTATCTTCCGTCTGCCTTCCTCCCGCCTGATGTCTTCCACCATGACTTATCCCCTATCACCCTTCCACACCTCGCCACTTCTTCCTCATCCTCATAATCCAATGCCACCACCCCTGTCATACACCCCATCCATCGTGCTGGCCTCTACGCCTATCCATCGCAGCCAGTCTGTTATTCCAGGTGGCAGCGCGAGGAGTCTTCCATATCCTAAAATGCTGAGTTGGCTGGGCTGTTCTTAATCCCAAGTAGCAGTTATTGAAGCGGTTGGTGGTGGTTAGACATCGTCTCCGCCATAATGGGGACGTCTTGCAATGAATTAAAGGCACGTCGATTCACCGATGTAACTATCAGAAGATCGATTGCGTCTTCCATAAGCTGCACGATTATTCAAAGATTGCAGCTGCAGAATGTCAGAAGCCATGTATACGCAAAGCCTTCAATGCAATTTCTTATTTCCGCTGCTGTTGTTGTTTTGAGTATATGTAGGCATTTTTTCCATTTTTGTATCTATCGATGGTAGAGCTAAGCTCCCGACTGTAAAGTTTCAGCAAATCTTCTGGTTTTCTAGTGATGCCTCTGTGTTTGAGACTTCTTGGTTTATAACAAACAGTTCTTATTTTTCCATCTTGGTTCCATCTTATGCCGGAGGGTTCACAGTGAATGATTCACGTGGACTTAACAATCTTGTTACGATAAAGGATTTGTTGTGACATTGTTGTGATCCCTGGTATCTGTGTTTGAATGTGAAAGGATTTCATGTTTGAATGTATTCTTCTTCAGTCTGTTACAAACTGGATGTATGTGATATACCTTTGCACTCTTCTCCTGGAAGTCTTCCCCCTACTCACCCTTTTACTGCAACTCATTGTTTGGAGTTTATCAAGACCTCACTCATCAAGCATGCTCGGCCTAGTTTCTGAGTTGAGACGATGTTGTTCTGAGTTTCCTTCCATCTGATCACCCCCTTTAAACAAAATTGTGACATTAAATTGATGGGCGTTGGGCTCTGCTCCTGCTAGCAATCCAAGAGTGACTTCCGCCGCCAACATAAGCCAATTAGGACAAATCCCACTACTGAAGGACAATGATTTCAATCTAGGCGACCAGAAGAACTATGTTATGCTAACACCCCATCACTACTTGATGAATTCAACTGAGAATAAGACTTGCCTCATCTCACAACCATGGATTAAGGGACTGGCGTAGTCCACTGTGCTGAATGTGATGAATATTCTCCATTTTGGTCATCACCAAGAGGTTAACGCTTGCGTTAAACTCCTCTTGTTGTGTTATCATGAAGGATACCTGTGGCTAGACTAAATGATTATTATGGATCTAGCACTGATCCACTAGATTATAGGCTTAAGCATGAAGGGACCTAACCCTCAATAGTTTTATCGAGGGAAGGCTTTAGACCGCTCCCTAGGACAATGCATCAAGGAAGCTTATGGTGAAGTCCAAAAAAGAAAGAGAGGTTATAAGGCAATGTCTATACAGGATGGTGTAGTGCGCCTCACTTTCCAAATCATAGTTGGCAAGATCGTAATAAAGAAATGCCCCACACAGGTCATCGGGTTCATGGTGGACCTCTCAAGAAAATGTGTGGAGTGCATGCAGATGAACTAGGTGAGTTACCTCATCAATGAACTAGAGAATGATTTCCACGAAGCCCAGGATCTGGGATATGAATTCTACTTCAGCTAGTTGATCATTTTAATCGCATTTTTCACTTGGAAAATGCCTAAAGGAGCCACCTTCTCGGAGATCAAACCATGGGAGCCATTGACTACTAGGTTTTCGATGTTGTGGTACACCAATGACATGATGAAGCAATGGAATTCCAATGCTATGTTCCATGCATATTATAAAAAATTTAAGGTTTCCATCGAGTCATTTCCGCACATGACACCACACACCTTTCACCATTACATACCAATAGTAAAGGTCCATGCATACCCACATTTTATCTATATCACTGCGCATAGATATGAGAGAAAGGAATAACTATAGTCATACTACAAGCTAATAGATGAAGACATGGAGAAGATCACAAAGGAGTGGCTGAAGGAACTCCTTGTACCTATCATTGATGCATAAATCTCTGACATTGACACCATAGGAAGCCCCCTAGTCACCCAGGTTTAGCATGTCAAACAATCCAGTGGGACGAAGAATAAGAAGAAGCATGATGAAATCCAAGATATAGAGACCAATGAGGAGGACAATGTCTCTGAAGAAAATGGAGCTAGCTCGCTAGGAGGAGGAGGAGATGAAGAAGATGGAGAAGGAGGAGGGGATCAGAAAGGAGGAGGCAAATATACACCACCGAAAGACCCCCCTACTGGATTAGTCACACCATAGAAGAGGGAGGTTTCTCCAAAGAAACCCTCAGCAAGGAAGAAGACACGTGCTAGTAAGCCCCATTTGGAGGCCATGCTCACAGAGGACGCTATCAATATGGTCCACTGAGCTATGGAGGATGCTTCCAAGGATATCTTCCAAAGATATGGAGTGAAGAAGGAGGAGCTATATGGGAGGATCAGAAAGGAATTGAAGGAAGTACAACAAGCTATTTGTTTGGTCTGCGCAGTACCCACTGCACCTTCTTAATCACAGATTAAAGAATTGGGAGATGAACCAACCTAATTGAGAAGACTTGCAGATGCAACAGAAGCTCAACTTCAGAGAATCCATGAAGAAAAGGAGAAGGATACAAGAGATTTGAAATAAGAAAAATATGAATCCTTAGAGAAATTACGAGTAGCATGATATAGTCTAACTTCCTATGAAAGTGAGAGAGAATAGTTTCAGGTGATGCTCCAGGAGGAAAAATCCCAACTATAGAGAGAAAAGGAGCAGTTGCTCAGAGAACGGGCCATGGTCAAAGAGGTATTGAGAAAATCATTTCATTCTATGTCAGGATTGGCACAGGAGGAATAAGAATCATTCAAATCTCAAGTGGTGAAGCTTGTTGAGACCATCCAATAGCTTCAAGCAAGGATTACAGAATTAGAGGCCCAAGCAGTACCAAGCACTCTGTAGGAGGTGCGTGATGAGAGGGAGGAGACCGCTAAGAATACAATTTTAAGGATCATATCCCTTGCCTTATAATGAAAATAACTGAGTGATAGAAGCATGCAGACATATAAATGCCTTTCAGAAGATCCAGAGGTAAGGAAACTGGAAGCGCAGTTACAAGAGGCACAACAACATGCATTGTTAGTACAAGCACAGATGAGTCTGCTCACTATAGTTGAACGAATGAAAATATCTCAGGAACAAAGAAAAATATAGAAATAGATCACTGTCCTCCAGGGCAGGGTAATGGAAGTCACGCAGAATCTACAACCTGTGCAGGAGGAAGCTTGCCAGATTTTCGAAGATATTGATGGACAGGGCTCACAACTAGACCAAGTGGTCACAACAGTAGAACAATGCCTGGAAGGTCCTGTTATAGAATGGACGATCCAGGAGCTCGCTAAGCAGGAGGCTCAAGTGAAGAAACAAGTCGAGGTAGCTCGAGTTAATATTGATGCCTTCAAAGAAAAATTTCCTAGACCTGAGTGACTCGGGACATGTCATAGGTGAGTGTTGGGGGCCTGTTGGCCTTCAACCAAGTTATGAGGAAACCTTAGTCATATTTGGACCAAATTTGGACTTTGACATGCTGGTCGAAGATGGAACGCCTAGGAGAAGCTGAGATTGTTGATCTCACTGATTCTGAGGGATTTGTAAGGGGCTATTTAGGGTTTTTGTAATGGGTTATGGGATGTAGGCCCATGGGATTTACCCATGATTAGGCCTTATTGTAAGGAATTGTAGAAGTATAAATAAGAAAGAATCTAAGGTAGAATAAGAGATAAGAAGTGGCTAAGTGCAAGTAGTTTTGAGTTTCTCTGTGCAACAGAAGGTGTATGTGTTAAGGCTCTATGCTTTATAAAGGAGTTGGCTCAGTGCCTTGACCTAGTTTGGAAAGAGGATCTCGTGCTTAGTGCACAGATCTCATGTCCTATGCAAATCTTGATTTTGTGTCTTAGTGCACATGAGTCCATGAATGTTAGATTCATAAGAATAATAAAGAAGATGAAGCAGTTGGTGGACGTAGCCCCACACTGGGGTGAACCACATATATCTTGTGTATTTGGTGTGCTTTGTGTTGTGTTATTCTTGTTAATTATCTTCTTAGCGATTTGGTTATTATGTATGATGGATATATATGTTATTTATTAGTGCTTTATTTTTCTGAAGGATGAATGGATGCTAGATCTATTATGAACATAAATATACATAAATAGATATTCATAACATAATAATAGTTAATAAATAATAATTATTAATAATGAAAGCTCATGTCTCAAAGGACATGACTATTGGTAAAGGGAATCCCTGTGTGGGTATATAAACGAGCCCTCATTCTCAATTGTAATCATCTATCTTATCATATATCTTATCTATTCATATATTATTTACAGTCCTACATGGATTACTTTGTTATATTCCAAGTATTTTGGATTATTCTTGTGTGAGCGAACTTTGTTCGTCTCATTTGGTATCAGAGCTTCATTTCTCTGATCCTGGCCTTTGGTTATTCTCCTTCGAGACCTTGTCTGAACCGACTTGTAATTACACACACAAAACAAATATTCAGAGTTTCTCTGATTTAGACAGGCCATTGGCCACAATCAAATTTTTGGAGTTTCTCCGATTCAAAATTTTTTGACCAAAACTTGGCCCTTGACCAATTGCGGTTCAAAATTTCTGTGAAAGAAAAGAATTATTCTACTGCAGATTTAAAAAAAAAAAAAAAGTTTATTAAACAAATAAAATAACAATAAGTATAAAAAAAAGTGATTTTTTCTTTTCAAGGTTCAATATCATCTAAAAGATACATATTAAATACAAAAAAGTTAAATGTATAAAATATATAGATAGAAAAATAATTATGCCAGCCGTACTGTCCCTGTGAACTCCGTACCTGTACGAATTGATTGCCACAAATAATCAATCAACCTCCATACATTAGCTGTCATCTGTCACTATAACTGTACTGTTGTTTCCTGCAATTTGACCATACCATCGTACCATACAACCACCAATTTAAAAGTTGAATGGTTGGTTTTATCCTGTGGTGAACCGAATTAAAATTTCCTTGTTCTCTCTACAATCCGTACAATGCATATACAACATAATTAAATATAGTACGACTAATTAATTCGGAGAGATCCGGACATGACTGCATGTCGTACCAGCCATTTGTTTCAATGTTTGTTATGTCTGTACAGTTCGTATGAAATTGATAGGAAATTTCTTTGTACGAGCCATTGATTTTAATTGCAGGGCACAGTCGAATTGAAGGCAAATTGTTCGTACACCATACAGTGTCTGTACTCGCCGTACCAACAACCATCTGTACGATTATGTAACTGCAATTTCTGTGGTACATTTCGTACATCAACGTTCTTATCCCAATCCCCACATGCACCTTTAAGGGCGTGACTTTTCAAAAGGTCATTGTTGATTAACAAATTGGGTTAGCATAACCATTAAAACAGTCTTACCAAGTTTCATTTAATTCGAGGCTTACCATGATAAGGTAAGTTACATGAAGGAAAAAAAAGACATTTATTTATTGGAAAGGTTAAAAAAGATAAGGTACTTTTTAATTAAAGTATAAAGATTAAAAAAAAAAGGAGGTAACTTACTTTTTATAAAGTATAAAAATAAATAAAAAAGAGATACATTTAAAAAAAAAAGACACTTTAAAAGAATACATTTCAAATATTATATTGATTATAAAAATAAATAAAAAAAGGAAATACATTAAAAAAAAGAAGAAGGAGACACTTAGGGTACATTTCAAATATTATATTGATACCCTAAACTATTACCAAAGGAGTTACAAAAAGTCAAGAATAGAATTAAAAAAAAGAGAGGAGATATTAAAAGTTCATTATATTATATGATAAAAAGGTAATTCATATTATTAAGGAGTTGAAATATATATAAAAAAGAGATATATATATATATATATATTATAAAAAAAATGAAGAAAAAGAACCAAGTGAATAAGAAATACCCTTCATTAAAAATACTAAAAAGAGTTTATATATATATATATATATATATATATATATATATTAAGAGGAGTTATAAAGAGTAATTCGAAATTCGTGACGCCAATATTGATGAAAGACAAATGGAGTCTAAAATGACGAATGTGAGATTCTCTTATGAAGGATGTTCCATTTCAACTTACGGGTTATTTACACTAAAGGGGATAATTCAAGGAAGAGAGGTTAACGTTGTTATTAGTATGACCCAAGATGAGAATTCTATTAATATTAATTTGGAGAATCAATTATTTATTTTGGAGCATAACATAAGTGAAAAGACAAATATTTTTTGCAAGAGACAATATGAAATTAAAGACTTGCAAGTAACAATTGATGATTATGAATATATATCTCAATTCAATGTTACAACTATGTTTCGAGAAGAGATTGACATCATTCTCGGGTTACGTTGGTTAACAAAACTAGGTACCTTCATTTTAAACATGGAAAAAATGTTTGTGACTTTTCCCTATAAAAGGAAGATGATGACTCTTCAAGACATTACTATGACGTCAAAATCGATAACACCTTCATCAAAAGACTTTGAAGATATCTCGAAGGTCATCCTTCCGGATAATCAGAACTCGATATCAAAGATGCAAAAAGAATATGATGAAGTTATTGCTGATAAAAACCAAGAAATATATCGATTAAAAAATCATAGTGAAAAACTACTTATTCAAATTAAGAAGTCGAGGGATACAAAACAACGTGTCCAGGTGTTGGAGCAAGAGAATCAAGATATCGGGAATAAATTATCAGGAAATGATGAAGAAGCTTCTTGTTTGAAGAACCTTAATAAAAAATTGCTTGAACAAATTAAAAAGATGAAAGATGAAAAATCTGAGAATCAAAATATTATAAATAAAATCGGAAAATCAGAAGATGAAGAAGAACTTTCATGCCTAAAGGTTCATAATAAAGATTTATTAACTCAGATTAAAAATTTGAATCATGATAAAAGGACCTTACAAGAAAAGATATATCGCAAAACTCCATTAGTCGATAAGGAAATGATGACAGACCCAATCAACCTTACAACTCAAAAGGAGGCAAATCTAGCTGATGTAAAGAAGTTTTCAAATGTCTAGGTACAAACAAGCCAGAGATATCAAGAAGACTCAAGTCCAAAATTTAATCAACAAAAAGATACAAGTATACGAAGTAAGGATCGAGTTTCAAGGATGCTTTATTGACATCCTAATCACAAAAATCGATACTTTAGCCAATCCTTGTATCAACAGAAACACATGTCCAGTATGTTGAAGAATATTACTTCCACTACAAGTGATGCTCAAAGTAGAAGTTATCATGGGAGTCGAAATACATCAAGTTCTTTCCAAGAACCCTATAAACTCCCCATGCAGAAGATCGAATTGGGATGGGCAGACTCCTTTACAATGCGACAGTTCTGCTCAGCACTTAAAAGATCCCATCGTCTCAGGTCCTCAATGATTACTAACCCGATTATGAAGAATCATGCGACAATAATTACAAGCTAGCGCAAGAGATAAGTCTTCCATAAATTATGCTTTGAGGACAAAGCATTTTTAAGAGGAAGGCAATGTTATGAACATAAATATACATAAATAGATATTCATAACATAATAATAGTTAATAAATAATAATTATTAATAATGAAAGGTCATGTCTCAAAGGACATGACTATTGGTAAAGGGAACCCCTGCGTGGGTATATAAACGAGCCCTCATTCTCAATTGTAATCATCTATCTTATCTTATATATTATCTATTCATATATTATTTACAGTCCTACATGGATTACTTTGTTATATTCCAAGTATTTTGGATTATTCTTGTGTGAGCGAACTTTGTTCATCTCAAGATCTAACTTATAATGCTAAGTGCTCTGGGTATAGTATTAGTTGTTACTATGCCGATCTATCCTTAGGTATATTTTTTGATGTTAATAAGATAAATGAACCAATGTGTGTTGTTCCTAAGTGTTAAAAGAGTAATCTGTGAAGTGTTATTATCATAGATCTATGTCCCAACTCGGTTACAGACACATGTGTCATGTAACCCCCTCTGCTTCTACCTCGGGTGAGACTTTGACTGCGCCGCAGGTGTTGCCGAAAGGGCCGATAGTTAGGATTTTTTTGGTGCATTGTTGAGAATTGAACCCTAGGTCTTTCCCTCTTCCAAAAAGGAGAATTATACTGAAAACCTTGATCCCATGTAGGATTCATAGAACCTGGATATGGTTTCCTAGGATTAGGGGGCACAAAAGAATTAACTTGAGGAGGTTTCCCCCCAGGCAGTTGTTGATTGCCTTGGAAAGGAAAATTACAAGGTTGAGACTGTAATCCATGGATATACTACCCATACACTGGGTTATGACCCCCAACTTGGGGTTTTCCCCCAACTTGAGGTTGACCTCCAACATGAATTTGAAAACCAGAAGTGAAAGAATGACTTGTTCCTCCAATTTGATTGGAGCTACTTGGGCCAAGATGATTAGATCCTCTAGGTGAAGGTGGAGGATGAATTATAGGCCCTCCAGAGAGAACCTAGATAGGTTTAGGAACGTAACTACTAGCATCATTATACCCAGGAGGAACAAAAATATTATTCCCTCCGGATGGATTTTGGGCAAGATTAGCAATAGATGTATCTAGAGCATGATACCCAAGTGTAAGTGACAGATTTTGTCTAAGCGAAAGTGGTGTTCCGATAGGATATTGAGTGATCACTCCACTTCCCGAAAAAACATGCGTAGGTTGTGGGACCATGGTGGAGATAGCGAGCAGAAGAGCAAGAATTATATGAGAACCAACCAACAATTGGTCATTCCAGTAAAATGATCCAAGTAAAATGATCCAAGGGTATTGTATAGGTAGTGGAAGTAACATGCATATGTGATGCCATAGGTTTATTATAGGACCTATGGCATAGATGAATCATTCCTAGTTTTTCAAAAATATCTTGTCCCAAAGATGTTCTCCAAAGAGAACTAATAGGACCAGAAGAGCTAGGATCAAAATTTCCAGTAGTATGAACTGAAGTTATAAACAACTCAGTCTGAAAGAGAATATCATCTACACCAAAATCTGTGTTCGGTTCAATAGGTATTCTAGTATAATATTCAACAACAACGTCTCCCAATGAATTTATTCAGAGAAAAAGTGGATCTCTTACAACACTCAATAATGGATTTACGGGAAGTATGGATTCCTCCAATGGATTAGAACTTCCAATCTCAGAGGCTACGTTGTTATTGACTGCTCCTTCAGGAGAACCCTCTGGCGAGATAGGAATAAAAGGAGTATATTGTTCCAGATCTTCTGGAGGTAACCCTTGCATCCTACATGAATGGGGATGGCCGATGTTAGCTGCACCAAATAAAGAATGAAAGAAAACTATGGCCAACTAGAGAAAAAAACAACACTCACTAATAAAATTTAGATATCAAACATGCAAACAAACCTTCTTATTTCAAAGTCACTAGTTGGTGATGAAATCCAACATTGCAAAATCAAGACAAGAAGGGGTTGGGATAAAGCGGGTTGAAAAGTTATGTTGATGACCTACTTAATAGACTTACACCCTGGTGCAAGATCCCAACATAATTGTGGGTATACCCTCCAAGGATCTTGAGTGAGTTTGGCCAATGTCAATTACAAGTATCATGAAGACTTTCCCCTCCATAGTCACCTCGTGTAAACACTCTAAAGAGATAGGTCACTAAGGTTACCAATTACGACAATGATGCTTGGGGAAGCAGTTGATAGTTTGATAGACATGCGAGGGCAAGGTATCTAAGACCAAAATAAACTCAAGAAGGTCCCCATAGGATTTTCTTCTCAAGTGAATGACAACAATATGCCCAATCTCTACACTAAGACCAACAAAGTAGGGTGAGTAAATATGTCAGTCCTAATGCGACTTCGTGATTGACCCTTGTGTTAGAAGGGCTTCCCAGGACAAAATGTAGCAAGTGGATTTGTACTCTTCCTATCGCAATATACTATTGTGTTTTTAAATTCTTTGGAGAGTGTTCATTACAACCTATTCCAAAGTGTTATCATAGCTAATGTTGGTGTAGAAAATTTCTATAAAATAAAAGTTGCTAATAGATTTTAAAATTAAGTTGTATTTTAAAGGTTGTTGTTTACTTGAAAAGGAAATGGAAGTGAAACTGATGATATATTTGACCTTGACCCAATAATATGCAAACATTTCATTCAATGAAATCTAATTATAGTAGGGAGAAGGTTTCTCTTTTCCAGAATACAAAAGCTACAAGTACAATTTCTCAATTTTTGAATGATATGAATTCCAAACAATCAAAGCTATCAACTTTTCCAATTTTCTCTTTTCAACAAATATATGAATGAAAAAATGTCTTACAAAGACTACTAAAAGAAGAATAATATTTAGTTCTTTCCTTTTCAAATTAGAACAGAAATGTGATGAAGAAAAGAAATAATGGTCTAAGAAAACTAGTGCACTCTCAACACTATTCCCAAATCAAACTCATAATGCAAGAAAAAAATGAAATGATAAGAAAACCTATTATCAAATGCAAAAAAAAATTGTCTCTTAATCAATCAACAATCTAGAAAGTAAAAAAAATCCAAAACTCAAAAGAAATCAAGGACTACTTATCAAACAAGCACCCAGGAACAAAATCTTAATATTATACCCTTGTGACAAGAAGCCAAAAGAAAAACTTGCAAAGCTAGTAAAGAAGACTTTCAATCCTTGAAAATCAATCAAATCCGGGCTTAAAAGTTATAAGAAAATCATTCACCAGTGCCAAAAGTTCATCCCAGGTAGTAAAGAGAAATCTGGGCAAAGAAAAAAAATTTAATTGTCACCCAACAATTGCTTCAGGAATCGTCACAAGTTGTAGAGGAGTACAGTGTGACGATATAGGATCATCGCATCAACAAGGCACAGTGCGACGTCGTCGCTCTATTCTGTACAAGTAGAGTGGGATGACAAGGAATCATTGTAGGTTGTCAATAGGACACAGTGAGATGATCTATGAATAAAAAGAAAAATGGGAAAAATGACAAAATTTCTCAATGAACCTTCAGAACCAAAGAGTCAAGATGGATCACCCATTGACTCAGAGAATGAATTTGATCAAAATAAGGTAGGCTAAAAGAAAATAAGAAGCAAAAAACCAAAAAGAGGTCTTATCCCCAGTGGAGTTGCCAATTTTTTTATCGGACAAATCGGTAAGTGCGGACACAAACTAATCTCCCTAACTTCCACAGGAAGCTAGAACAAAACAAGACAGAATACAAACTTCACCTTAGAATTCATTGTCATATAAACTAGTTCAGAGAGGAATGAGAGACATACCTTTTAAATGACACTTGATCCTTTCTAGTGTCATCCTTGTCATGCCATATTTGGATTTACAGGATGGTGAACCTGTTTAGGAAGCACAAACCAACAAAGAGAGAGAGAGAACAAAGATATATACATTGCAATGAATTCTATGCATAAGATCAAGGAGTTATACAATAAAAGCCAAGACACCTTCCTAGTCCTTTATAGGGAAGAAATGTATTGCTGAATCATATTAAAATGGAAAGTGGAGAATACAACCCATGTATTGATGTTGAAATATCCGTTTCAATGTCTATTTTCTCCAACACACACACCTTTTCTCCAATGCCTTTGATGAAGAAGATCCACAATCTGACTTAGAGAGCTAAAAAAAATCTATCTCAAGTATAATCTATAGCAAAAATCTTCATGCATATGCAAACCTTATCCTTTTCCATGAGAGATATCTCTTTATATAGGGTGAAAGAGGGATGGATGAGGAGATTCGGATCATCCCACTAAATCAGAGAAGCGAGTAACATCCAAACCGATCAGAGGCCACCTCATCTTCTAGAATATTCCCTTCTAGAACATTCATGAATTTTCAACTTTCCCTTGCTTAAGCATCATCATACCCTATGTAAAGGAAGCCTGTGACGATGCCTCAATCCATGTTTGGTGTAGAGTGCGACAATCAATCATTGTCACACTCCTAGCATATAATAGGGTGCGACGATCTTCTTTTTCATAGTTTTTTAGGGAGGAAAAGCAAACCACTTTTCTCTTGGAGAAAGTCTCTTTTAATATTTTCAGGGAACATGGAAGTGAGTTAAGAACATGTCGTCAGTTGATCACTAGGGTAACCAAAATAATGTGTAACACTTGGCATCCAGATTTCAGGATTTACAATGTAGTTACATCAGAAGACTACAAAAAAGCGTCTTAGGATGGGAGGTCATGTGCCAATAACTTTCTGCTCAAGACTCAGATTTAAGTGTGAAAGAAGGCATTAGAAAGGCATTGAATAGTAGAATATAATGGTTCACCCAAAAATTGGATATGAACCACAAAATTCTCAGGAAATCAATAAAAGGAAGTTTGATATATATTATTGAACTAGAATGGTTCAAATTTTCATGAAATTATTGAGAACAGTTAGCTTGACAAAGTTTTGTTGGCTACACATTTTTTGCATAATTAACCATTGTTATAACATAATAGAGTTATCAAAATGTGAAGAGAGATGGATGATGCACAAGAGGATTATAGTAAGGAAGATGATATTAGAAGAATGGATGTCCATTTAGGAGTTTAAGGAACAAACTCCAATGAACATGGAGAAGGAAAAGATGATAACATGAATATGGTAGAGACCATTAGAAATTTGTAGAAAGATGTCCATAGTCACAAGGATGATAATGAAAATCTTATGAAATCCAAGGAGCAACATTAAGTTAATTCAGAGCCTCGAAAGAATTAAAAATAAGTCAGATAAGGATAGTGGCTCCAACAAATCAGGGATCCATGGGACCCCTAAGGGATAAAGAAGATCAAGGAGTGGTAGAAGACATCACCATCACTCCCAAAAACATTCCAATAAGAGAGAACACAAGAAATCAAGTCCATATCCTATCAAGAAGCATAAGAGATCTAGGTTGGATGAATTGCGAGGAAAAATGAATAATATCAAACCTCCTAATTTTGATGGAGATCATAAGAAAGATGAATATGTCGAGACATGGTTGTTGGGCATGATAAAATACTTCCAACTGCATAATTATTCTTCTCATGTGGAAGGAGGAATTTCTATTTATCAACTGAAAGGAAAGGCATCCATGTGGTGAGATTAGCTTGTGCAAGTACAACACATCAGAGAGAAGATTATTACTTGGAAGGAATTCAAGAAGCATTTTGAGAAGAAATACTTAAACAAGAGGTATTATGACAAAAATATGAAATAGTTCTTCGAACTCAAACTGGGAAACATGACCATTGATGAGTATGAAAGGAGATTTTTAGAACTATTGAAGTATGTTTCCTTCATCAAATATGAAATAGTTAAGATCCAGATATCCTTGAGTGGGATCCCATCTTTCACAAGTGATAAAATTCGGTATGATGATCATACAACTTTGGAGGAAACCATAAGAAGAGACAAGTGCTTATATGATCAAAATAAGGGAAATCCTACTTTACAAAGATCTTGGGAATACAAGAAGAAATTCAATATGGAGCAGAGGAATAAGGGGAACAAGCCACCCTTCTTCCAGAAGAGTTCTCGGGGACAAAAAACCCATAGAGAGCCCAGAGTGACTAAGACAGATGGGAAAAGGTCAAGGAAGACACCCATTCAATGTTGGGGTTGTAAAGGAGATGATATGTATAGAGATTGTCCACACAAAAGTGATAAAGTGAGAGATTTCCACAATGTACAACAAGATGAAATAATGGAGGACATGGGAAGAAGTGTTCCAAGGATCAACACAACCTTGGAAAACAAGCAAGAAGATTTTGAATCACACATGATTGAAGTAAAAGGTATGATCGATAACCATGCCTTTACTATTTTAATATATTCAGGAGCTAGTCATAGATATATAGATCCTAAGGTAGTGGAAAGATTGCAGTTGATAAGAAGAAATCATGGGAAGTCTTGGCTGGTGCAACTGGCTACAAGAGATAAGAGAAAAGTTGTTGAGTCGATTAAATCATGTCTAGTAGACATGAATGGGATGAGTACCAAGGCAGATTTGAATATCCTTCCCTTGTGTTCATATGATTGTCTAATTGGTATGGATTATTTGGACCAACACCATGCCATATTAGATTTCCATAGGAAGGAATTTACTTTCCTGAATGAGGAAGGGAACCCAAGAATATTCCAAGGAATTCCTAGGGCAATTATTGTCTGAGAGATCTCAGTAATGAAGTTGAAGAAGTGTTATAGGAATGGATGCCAAATAATGACAACTCATATGGATAAAGCACTGATCCGATGCAAATAATCTTCATACAAAACTGTCACCATCTCTGACATGGCTTGGAATGTTTTCCGGAAGTCTTTCTCTTCTTGAGGAATTCCTTCATCCGATGCCATCTTCTCTTTGAAAGAAGCTCTCTTTCTCAATCCAATGAATGGATTCTCTGCAACAAGCTCGCCTTCACCACGCTGCAACTTTTCCCTGGTTATCATGCAACTCAAATCCAAACATCAAACTAGCTTTGATACCAATTGATCCGATGCAGGATCTTTAATGATAATGGTTGAGTTTTAACTTGCATGAATATTTTAACCATTTGAGAAATTAACGAAAGAATGAGGAAAGAAGAGGATTAAATATCAGTCAAATACACATATGCAGATCTGAAAACAGTAAAGAACAGCAAACCATAAGAACGCAGGTTGATAACGGAGTTCGGCACAATGTTTGCCTACGTCTCCGGGCCTTTTTCCTGTGGGGGAGGCTTCTTTATTTCTTCTCAAGTGCTCAAAATTACATCTCAGCAATGCC
>JASDQU010102106.1:240134-262040 GCA_032191745.1 Picea mariana | reverse complement strand
GTTTTCCGGAAGTCTTTCTCTTCTTGAGGAATTCCTTCATCCGATGCCATCTTCTCTTTGAAAGAAGCTCTCTTTCTCAATCCAATGAATGGATTCTCTGCAACAAGCTCGCCTTCACCACGCTGCAACTTTTCCCTGGTTATCATGCAACTCAAATCCAAACATCAAACTAGCTTTGATACCAATTGATCCGATGCAGGATCTTTAATGATAATGGTTGAGTTTTAACTTGCATGAATATTTTAACCATTTGAGAAATTAACGAAAGAATGAGGAAAGAAGAGGATTAAATATCAGTCAAATACACATATGCAGATCTGAAAACAGTAAAGAACAGCAAACCATAAGAACGCAGGTTGATAACGGAGTTCGGCACAATGTTTGCCTACGTCTCCGGGCCTTTTTCCTGTGGGGGAGGCTTCTTTATTTCTTCTCAAGTGCTCAAAATTACATCTCAGCAATGCCCAAAGGCTACAAGACTGATCTGGTCTTGTTGACACAGATCTCTAGAACCCAATGCAAGAAACGGCACGCAAATCTGATGCTCCAAGCTTCCAGAAACGATCCGACAACGTTTCCACCTCAAGGGCTTCCCTGCAAAAAAATGGCTTTGGCTTGGCTCTCCAACAGCATAACTCTGCAAATCTGACTTGTCCATTTAACAAGAAACACCGTCGGGCGCCCTGGTTAGCCCGATGTAGCTAAGTCGTTTGCTCCGGGAGGTCACGGGTTCGACCCCCGGCAGCCACAACCAACTTTTTAACACAACCAAACCGATAAACCAATGAGGAAGCGCCACGTGGCACCCTGTGAGTGGGCCACGTGGTGTTTTTTTTACCAATCTGAATGTGCCACGTGTCAGGCTCTCATTCGCCCACGTGTGTCTCTGCCGTACTGACACGTCACCTACCACGTTTTCCTGCCGTACTGACATGTCACCTGCCACGTCAGCTGCCACGTGTGTTTGTTGACGTCATCTTGCCCAGTCATCGTACGGTCGCCACGTCACCATGCTGACGTCAGCGTGCCACGTGTCACCCTGTGAGTGGTGACACGTGTCACCTCGTAATTGGCCGATCGTACGCCCAAAGTGCCAAATCAGCATGACACGTGTCGCGTCCTGGTGACGCCACGTGTTCTGTACGGAAGCCTGCCACGTGTCGCATCCCGAACCTGCCACGTGTCGCCTCCTGGTTGGCCCACGTTACCTGTACGGTCCTGCCACGTGTCGCGTCCCCAAGCTGCCACGTGTCGTCATCTTCGTCTGCCACGTGTCGCCTTCTGGTTGGCCCACGTCAACTGTACGGCCTGACACGTGTCACTGTACGGACGTGCCACGTCAGAACTGTATGGACTGACACGTGTCTGTACGGACTGTACGGACAGGTACAGTCAGCATCCCAAAATTTCCCTGTTTGGCTTTTCGGACAGAAGGCGATATCTTTCTCATACGGACTCCGTTTGCGATAAAAATTATACCAACGGATTCAGGAGGACGAGACAGACGCAATGGCATAGGTTTCGTTGCATTCCGAGCACTTTCATTTTTGAGCATTTTTAAGCCCTATCAGGCTTCTAGATCTGTTTTCAGATCAAGCACATAAGGATAAGGTGCCAAATATTGAGGATCATGCGGTCTTGAAATATTTTTAGGATGTGTTGAAGGAGATACCAGGATTACCTCCTAAAAGACATGTTGATTTCTCTATAAATCTAATTCTTGGAGCAGCTCCAGTATCAAAGACTCCCTACCGAATGAGTACACCATAGCTGAAGGAGTTGCAAATATAGCTTGAAGATATTTTGAAGAAGGGGTATATATTCCCAAGTGTGTCTCCTTGGGGTGTCTCAGTTTTATTTATAAAGAAGAAGGATGGGACATTGAGGTTGTGTATTGATTTCAAGTAGTTAAACAAAGTAACTATAAATAACAAGTATTTGTTGCCAAGGATTGAGGATCTCTTTCATAAGTTAAAGGATGCAAGGATATTGATGCAGGAGCATCCCTCCATGTCAAAAAATATGCCAGCAGGCCAACACATAGGCACGAAATGGAGAAAGGGAGAGGCATTGACCCTCCCATTTTTAAATTCAAAATCTGATCCTTTGGGGATTTGCGTTGTAAGGATGTAAGAACCGAGCCATGCCTTTATACAGGTAGTATCTAGGGTCACCTTAAATGGTTGAGTGTAAGCAGGCCTAGATCGTAGTCATGTCTAGATAATCATTCAATGTAATAGATGAGGTTAGGTGAGTGAGGACAAGCTCATAGAGACCCTCTTTTGTAAAGAGATCTTGTATCATATTTCATTAGGAGACTTGGAAGGATTCAGAAAAATATTAGAAGCAGAACTCAGGGTAGAGATAGGTTAAGAGAGATTGAGAGAACTGGAATTCTATTGCAATCTAGGTTTTGTAAAAATCTATATAGACACACAGAGATAATAGACAAAAATATTCCAAGGCAGAAGAAGTCAAAATATTAGAAGGAGGAGCGACACCAGATGTCATATCAGTTGTGTGGAGGAGCCTGGATCATTAGATCAATTTCCAATAAACAGAGGAAGTGAAGAGGAGAGGAACATATCCCATCCATCGGATCCGAGCGCAAAGGACAACAACCATCTGATCAAGGTAAAGTGCATGAACGATAATTCATTTAAGTGCACAAGAGAACGAATTTTCCAAAGTCTCAAAGTACCGAAGTAATTTGGGACCATCCATCGTCAAGGAGGTCAGGTGGTGCGAGATCCACTGCTATGGAAGTTTGTGGACAAGGAGGAGGTGAAACAGTTGAAACAAATCTTAGTCATTGATTGCTGAGAGAGCATGTCAAAAGATCTAAGATTTTGGGAAATCTCACTTTGGGGAAAACTCAACTGCGAAGCGTGACAAACTACTGAAGCCCCGAAGGCCAAAGTAAATCACAGTCATTCGTTGTGTAGGAAACCTGGAGGAAGATCGTGTATTTTGGGTGAAAGCACTCTAGGAGAAATGAGTGCATAGGAGTTTGAAACTCCCAAATCCTGAAGCATCGAAGAGGAGAAGAGTAGAAGGGATGAAGAGTCGAGAGTCATCGATATGCAAGGGGACACTTGTCAACAGATCGTGAGCTTCAGGTAAATTGTAGTGAGGTTTCAATTGAGAAATGAGACTGCCAAAGCGCTGAAGAGCCGAAGAGGAATCTGGACCATTAGATCTAGTAAGGCACATGGCGATAGATCGTGAACTTCGAGAGAAAACACTCTAGGAGAACACAAAGGACGAGAATTTGAAAATGTGAAAGACTAAATAGCCGAAGCAGTTGGGAGTCATTGATCTGGGTTGGAAAGGTGTCACCTGATCGTGAACTTTGGAGGATTGTACTCTGAGGTTCTGAGGAGTTGTTTTTCGAAATATATTGAAGCACTAAAGCCTGAAATGTCTAAGGGTCATTGAACTGAAAGAAGGAACATGGATCGTTGATCTGAGAGGGGATGCATGGAGGATGAAGATTCACTTTGTTGGATAGCCATTGGATCAGAGAAGAAAAAGTGTCAAAGGATATGACACTCCAGAAGGATTCACTCCAGAGGTTTGTTATTTTTTGAAGTTTGATAATCCCAAAGTTTGAAGTCCCAAGAATGACAGCAATCGTTGATGTGAAGGGGGAAATGCGTTGCCTGATCTAGAACTCCGAGAGAAAGTAGAGGAGGAAAATTCCAAAGAGTTAGAGGAGATATCGATTGTTGATTGAGGAGGGAGTTGAAGGGCCATTGATGTGATCGAGGAGGCCAAAGTCCTGAAGTGGGAGATGAACCGTCAATTGAAGAGGACACGTGGCAGAGGATATGCCATTTCGGAGAAATCTCTCTAGAAGAAATATGAATTTGAGAATTGAAATTCCCAAAGTCTGGATTCGTGGAGGAGATCCTAGCCGCATATTTAAAGGGACAGGTGTTGACAGATCTTCCACTTCAGAAGATTGTCATACAAGGAAGAGTAAGGTTTGAGAATTGAAACTCCCGAAGGCCGAAAAGCCAGAATCAGTCATAGCCGTTGATTTAGAAAGGAGCTATGTATCGACAGATCGTGGATATCTGTGATCGAGCGTGGAAGAAGGAAAGAATATAGGAAAGGGAGGATAAAGAATTTGTTGATTACAGATCATCGCTGAGGGATTGGATATTGACGGATGAAAAGGATTGCAGGGCCAGGACATGCTTGGGCGTTAATTTTCCCTGAGCGGGCCGCAATTGGAACCACATTTTTAACAAAGGGATATGTGGTAGTTAGAGGTGAATTGTGGGATGAAAAGATATTGGTCTAAAACCACTCTTTCCCGTGCCCATAATCACACATTTTTACAAGGTCATAGCCTAGGGGCATATGTAGGAAGGGGCTAGTGAAAAGGAGCTAGTGTCCGTAATTTGAAGAGCACCTAGAGCATGCAGATAGAGGGTGTGGGTATCACAGGACCTGCACCTAAAGGAGACAAAGGGGCCTATGTATATTTTTTTTGGGTTCAAATGGGATCCAGAAGAGTCGATCTGACTTAGGTGAAAGAAATATCCTAGGGTTGCAGAACCCCAAGAGGGTAGGGGGGCTACATCAGGTGGTATCAGTTCCATGATTTTTCTTGTAGATAGTAGGAAAAGGGCAAGATGGTGACAGGAGATACTCAGAGCCTGCACATAATTGATTTATGTAGGCTGAGGAGAGAAGAAACTAAAGAAGAAATAACATGATTATGTTAGGTGGTGTTATAATTTGAATTTTCCTATAGGTAGTAGGTGAAAGGAGGAAACATGGTATTGATGCTTCGTGAGAAGGTTGTTTCATGTGCGCAGCACCAAAAATTTAAACAACCGGGTGAGCTGTGAGAGAATATGGAGATACTCTCAGATGTAGAGTGATTCATAGCCTTTCCGGGAGGGCAAGTAGAAGGTGGAAATGGCTATTGAAGGCCATGGGTGTGGTCGAAGAGAAGGCCACAAGTAGAACATAAATCTAGAGATGGATATAGAGGTTAATGAGATAAGAGAAAATATGGAACAGCTAGCATTGAGGATGCAACAAGAGGCAAAGGTACATTGGAGGTATGAATGTTCTCTGAACATGAAGGAAAAATGGTCTCTTCAAAATTTGTTGGCTAGAAAGAAGCAACAAGATTTAAGAAGGTGGCTAAGGGAATTAGAAAACCTCGGTGACACAGAGGAGGAACTGATTCACATATGTGAACCAAAAATTAGGAGACACCTCAGTGATGAAGAGGAGGTGAGATCAGATAAAGATGTCATAAACTACCAGGTGGGAAGAAATGAGCTTTCAATTTGCCAGGTGGGCAATGGAGAGAGATTAGGTGGAGGTATCATATGCTACCAGAGGAGCAGTACTGAAATTTCAAATTTCCAGGTGGGAAATGAGATGGGATTGGTTGATCTCATAGACTTCCAGGTGGGTATAAGAGAAGTCCCAAATTTCCAGGTGAGAAGGGGGAAAGACAGGAGACTATTAGAAAGTCTCAAGAGCTAAGAAGTGATTTCATGTCAGCAAGGAGTTTTGATGGATGAAGATTCATGTGGATTTGTAGACCATGTGAATGAATATGAGGAGAAGCTAAATACTTTCACCATCCAGGAGGAGGATTAGAGGAGCATTCTGATTAATGGAGGGATCAAGACATTCCTACCAAACAACCAAGTAGGGCCAATGCACATGATGAAAGTGTAGCAGAAGAAGAAAGACAACTAGCAGAAACTATCAAAGAGGAAGAAATGAATAATACACTGATGTCTACCCTAGCAAAAGGAGAAGAGAATTCAACAGAATTGCTCACGATTTTCATCTAGGAAGCTGAATAAGATATGACTGCAGCATTGGAGCTTGCAGAAGAAGAGAAAGCAGATAGCGTGGAATTTGTTGGTCTGTATGAAGAACTAGAATCCCTAGAGAGAAGGGTGATAATGTAAATCAAACACATCCAATAGGTTAAGTTGGAGACAAATGGAGGAGCATACCATCCAGGAGAGAAATTAGAGGAAATTGGAGATATGCCACCAAAAGAGGATATGACAGGAGACTGCAGAGTTGGAGCCTAAAGTAGAGTGGAAACTTAGTGCCACAAGGGGAAATGAAGACAAAATGGGATATCAAGTAGATATTTCCACTGATAAGTATGGAAAGGAGAAGGAAGTGCAACAGAAAAGACTACATAAGGAGAGACAACCACTAGAACAGATGGAAAGGATGATAGAGGAGATAAAGAAGTTGATGATGAGGTGAGCAGAAGTATTCAGCAAAGGAAAGCTGAGCAGAGGAGATCCTGCCATAGAAACAGGGAAGAAAAAGAAGAAGCAGTAGTAGCAGCATCAACAACATAGCTGGAGAGGAGAAGGAGGAGAACTCCAAGGAAACGTTTGGAATCCAGGAGGATTTCAACACTGGGGAAGAGGAGCTCATGAGAAGGAGCTCATGATTTTCCCAGCAGTGGAGTATAATGCAAGAGCATCCCTCCACGTTAGCAAATATGCCAACAAGCCAACACATAGGTACAAAATGGAGAAAGGGAGAGGCATTGACCCTCCCATTTTTAAATTCAAAATATGATCCTTTGGGGATTTTCATTGTAAGGTTGTAAGAACCGAGCCATGTATTTGTATAGGTAGTAGATAGGGTTTCCTTAAATGGTTGAGTTTAAGAAGGCCTAGATCGTACTCAGGTATGGATAATCATTCAATGTAATAGATGAGGTTAGGTGAGAGGGGACAAGCTTGTAGAGCCCCTCTTTTGTATAGAGATCTTGTATTGGATTTCATTAGGAAACGTAGGAGGATTCAGAAAAATCTTAGAAGCATAACTCAGGGTAGAGTTAGGTTAGGAGATCTTGAGAGAACTGGGACTTCATTGCAGTCCAGGTTTTGTGAACATCTGTATAGACACACATAGATAATAGAAAAGAATTTTTTCCTGCACATGGTGTGTTTATGTATTTGTGTTCATTACTATGATTTTATATGTCCTTCGTGTTTTGAATGCGTAAATTGGTGAAGTATTGAATAAGTTTCAATTGTTTCTTTTCTTTGATTTTTTGAGTGCAAGGAGTGCACATAGTCTGGAAGGAGTGCATTGACAGAGGTGAGTTCACCTCAGAGAAGATCAAGAGGGATAGAGTTGAACCTTCATCAGTAGAAGTGCAAGGGGTGCACAGGAAGAACTTTGTGTTGAGTTCAGAAGAAGACATAGTTACTGAAAACTCTATAAGGAGGAGCTCTATAATGTGTGCATTGAGAAAGGAGATCACTAGGAGGGCAAGAAGAATTTATTTTCAAGAAATCCTTCGAATTTGAGTTTGAAAAAATACCATAAACACAAGGAGTGCATGGGAGATCGAAATATTCGAGGAGATCAAGATTAGAAGTGATAACACAAGAAGTGCATGGGTGACGGACTTATTATAAGTCCTAAATCCCATAAGAGATAACGCTTTCATAAGAATAAGAGAGACCTAGAGTAACCGGGTTCAAAGCAGAAAGTTTAAAGGCCGAAACCTTTGAACATTGACAAAAATCTTCCAAGGTAGAAGAAGTCAAAATCTCAGGAGGAGTGACACCAGCCGTCAGATCAGTTGTGGGTAGGACCCTAGATTGTTAGATCAGTGTCTAGTGCACAGAGGAATTGCAGAGGAGAGGAACAGATACCATCCGTCGGATTTGAGCACAAAGGACAACAACCATCCGATCAAGATAAAGTGCATGAACGATAATTCCTTTAAGTGCACAGGAGAACGGACTTGTCAAGGCCCCGAAGTCCCAAAGTAATTTGGGACCTTCCATCGTCAAGGAGGACAGGTGGTGCAAGATCCATAGCTGTGAAATTTTATGGACAAGGAGGAGGTGAAATAGCTGAAACAAATCTTGGTCGTCGGTTTTCGAGAGACGTGTGTCAAAATATACGAGATTTCGGGAAATATCACTTCGGGGAAAAATCAACTGCAGAGCGTGAAAAAATCCTGAAGCCCCGAAGGATGAAGTAAATAACAATCATTCATTATGGAGCACACCTAGAGGAATATCGTGTATTTTGGGTAAAATCACTCCAGGAGAAATGAGTGTATAGGAGTTTGAAATTCCTGAAGCCCGAAGCACCGAAGAGTAGAAGAGTCGAAGGGCTGAAGAGATGAGAGCCATCAATTTGCAAGGGGACACTTGTCAACAGATCACGAGCTCTGGGTAAATTGTAGTGAGGTTTTAGTTGAGAACTAATACTGCCAAAGCATCGAAGAGTCGAAGGGGAATATGAATCGTTAGATCCAGTAGGGCACATGGTGATATATCGTGAACTCCAGGAGAAAACACTCATGGAGAACGTGACGGACGAGAATTTGAAAATGATGAATCTTGAATAGCTGAAGCAGCTAGGAGCCATTGATATTGGTTGGACAGGTGTCACCCGATCGTGAACTTTGGAGGATCGTACTTTGAGGTTCTGAGGAGTTGTCTTTCAAAATATCTCGAAGCACCAAAGCCCGAAATGTCTAAGGTTTGTTGATCTGAAAGAAGGAATGTGGACTGTTGATCTGAGAGGGGATGCGTGGAGGATGGAGATTCACTCCATTGATCGTTGTTGGATCAGAGAAGGACAGGTGTCATAGGATCTGACACTCTGGAATGATTCACTCGAGAGGTTTGTATTTGTTGAAGTTTGATAATACTGAAGGTTGAAGCCCCGAAAATGATGACAGTCGTCGATGTGAAGGGGGACACGCGGTGCCAGATCCAGAACTCTAGGAGAAAGTAGAGGAGGAAAATTCTGAAGACCTGAAGGAGATCTCGATCATTGATCGAGGAGGGATCAAGGAGGCCAAAGTCCCAAAGTGGGAAATGAACCGTCTATTGAAGAGGACACATGGCAGGCAATATGCCATTTCAGAGAAATCTCTCCGGAAGAAATAGGAAATTGAGAATGGAGATTCCTAAAGGCCGGATTTGTGGAGGAGATCCTGGTCACATATTTAAAGGGACAGGTGTCGACAGATCTTCCACTTCGAAATATTTTTATACAGGGAAGAGTAAGGTTTGAGAATTGAAACTCCCAAAGGCCGAAAAGTTGAAATCAACTGTAATCATTGATTTAGAAGGGAGCTATGTGTCGACAGATCATGGAAATATGGGATCAAGCATGGAAGAAGGAAAGAGAACAGGAAAGGGAGGATAAATAGCAGTCCTTGATCATGGATCATCGCCAAGCGATTGGATATCAACAAATGAGAAGGATTATGGGGCTAGGACATGCTCGGACGTTAATTTGCCTTGAGCGGGCTGCAATTGGAACCACAGTTTTAACAAAGGGATATGTAGAATTTTGAGGTGAATTGCTGAGTGAAAAGAGGTTTGGTTTAATACCACTCTTTCCCATGCCTGAAATCACACTTTTCCATAAGGTCATAGCCCAGGGGTGTATGTAGGAAAGGTTTAGTGAATAGGATATAGCACCCGTAAATTGAAGAGTTCCCAGAGCGTGTAGACAGAGGGTGCAGTTATTATAGGACCTGCACCGAAAGGAGAAAAAGGGCCTTGTGTATAATTTTTCTGAGTTCAAGCGGGAGCCCGAAGAGTCGATACAACTCAGGTGAAAGAAATATCCTAGACCGCGAGGTCACAGAACCCCAGGAGGGTAGGGGGGTTGCATCAGATATTCTCAAAGATTGATCTCAGGCCAGGATACCATCAAGAAAGGATCAAAGATGAATACATCAACAATACTTCCTTCAGGATAAGGTATATTCATTATGAGTTCACAATGGTTTCATTTGGGTTATCAAATGCACAAGTTGTTTTCATGTGCTTAATGAATGGTGTTTTCCAAGAATACTTAGACAAGTTTTTCACTATCTTTTTGGATGACATCCTTGTATATTCCAAGTCAAAATAAGAACATGAGAATCACTTGAGGATGGTGTTACAAGTGTTAAGAGAGCACCAACACTTAGAATCCTTGTATGCCAAATTGAGCAAGTGCTCATTTCATCAGAACCAAATTCACTATTTGGGTCATATCATATCTTAATCAGGGATAGAAATGGACCCTGAAAAGATTGAATCTATAAAAGGGTGGATAGAACCTATGAATGTGACAAAATTTATATCCTTCATGGGTCTAGTTGTCTACTACAGAAGATTCATTGCATGGTTTTCAAGGATTTCTCACTCGATCACTTCCTTGCAAAAGAAGGGGGTGAAGTCTCAATGGACAACATAATGTAAAAGGAGCTTCCAACAATTGAAGCAGTTGTTAACCAGTGCTCCAATTCTGATAATTGCAGGTATGAATGAATATTTCATGGTTTTCACATATGCATGCAAAGAATCACTTGGTGGAGTCCTTAGTTAGAAAATATTTGTGGTAAGTTTTGAATCCAGAAAATTGAAAGAGCATGAAAGGCTCTATGCCACTCATGATTTGGAGTTGGCAGCCATAGTACATGCCTTAAAGAAGTGGAGGCACTACCTCATGGGAATTTGTTTTTTGTTGAGGACAGACCATAATGGTCTAAAATATTTATTTGATTATCCAACTTTAAACCTCAGGCAAAGAAGATGGTTAGAATTCCTCCATGAGTATGACTTTGATATCTAGAACATCAAAGAAAAAGACAACAAAGTGGTTGATGCACTTAGCAAGAGAATGCATGAACTGAATTTTACAACCATTAGCATCTATCAAACTAATCTTAAAGGAAGGATTTTTTAGGCTACAAAAGAAGATGTGCAGCACATGGAATTAGTAAAAAAGTTACAGCAAGGTAAAATGCAACAAAAAGTTGAAGATTATAAAGTGGGAAATGATGAAATTATCCTATACAGGAAAATAATTTATGTACCAAATTATCATGAATTGGTGAGTATGATCTTGAAAGAGATTCATAATATACCTTATGTTGGACACCCCAGATATGAAAAAATAGTTGCAGCAGTCAAAATCCAATACTATTGGCCAAGCATGAAGAAAGAAATATTTGAGTACATTTCTAAATGTCTAGAGTGTCAGAAGGTCAAGGATGAGCATAGACACCCAGTTGGGTTGTTACAACCATTTGCCATTCCTGAGTGGAAGTGGAAAGTGGTGTCGATGGATTTCATCACCAAATTTCCCAGAACAAGGAAGCACCATGATTCTATCATGGTGGTGGTGGAAAAGCTTACTAAAGTTGCCCATTTCATTCCAATGAAAATTACTCACAAGGAAACCAATGTTGTTGATATTTATATGAGGGAAGTAGCACGCTTTCATGGAATACCCAAGAAAATTGTGTCTAAAAGAGACCCAAATTTCACCTCGAAGTTTTGGAAGGGATTAATCAAAGGGCTCAGAACAAATCTGAACTTCAGTAGAACTTATCATCCCAAGTCTGATGGGAAAATAGAAAGGGTGAACCAAGTGATAGAGGATATGATAAGAATGTATGTGATGGATAAAAAATCAAAGAGGGAGGATTATCTAAACTTGGTAGAAATTGACTACAAAAATGGGTACTACGCATCTCTGAATATGAGCTCATTTGAGGCACTTTATGGCAAAAAGTGCAACACGCCAATAAGTTGGGACAACCTAGCTAATAGAGAAATAGTTGGGTCTGAGTTGCTCAAGGAAATGGAAGAGAAGATGTAAAAGATTAAGAAGAATTTAAAGGATGCTCAATAAAGGCAAAAAATCTACACTGATAAGGGAAGAATTCACAGATAAGTTTGTATTGGATATCACGTGTTTATGAAAGTGAAGGCCAATAGAAGTTCCCTGATGTTGGAAAATTGTTCCAAATTGGCAGCTTGTTACTGTCAGCCATTTGAAATCCTAGAAAGGATTGGGCCTATAGGTTATATGTAACACCACAAGGTCGAGCCCCTACTGAATTGTAATTATGTTTATAGGTTGGTGAGACAAGTGTTTATAAGATTAAGACTTATATGTTAATTAGGCTGGAAAGCCTAGATGCTTAAGGCCATGAGCCTAATTTTTGTATATGTAAATGCACATATCATTAATAAAATTACATTGTTGCATGTAGACTGACCAAGAAGAAAGAGTATGGGGTACTATGTTCCACTAGGTGGGGTAAGGGAGGGGGTTAAGTGTTTAGGACTAGGGGATAAGCTAGAGGGATTACCTCTAAGGGAATAATATTTTATTATTATTTCTCAAAGGCTAAGGTGGAAATGATAGGTGTTGTCCTAAGTTCCTAGAAAAAGGGGAACGAGTGTTAAGTGGAGCTCATGTAGCTTCAGGAAAACATGTGTCAACTTGGGCACATGAATTTTATAGCTGGGAAAGCCATCTCATTAGGTGTTCCTCCTCCTCTCCATTCTCGCAGCCCTCACCTTCTCACAAGGCTGCCACCCTACCCGATTCACCCACTGACTCATGTATACTATTAGGTCATGTTAGATATGTTTGTTAAATATGTTTGATAGATGTGTATGTTAAATGATTCTTGTTATATGTGTGTGATGATGATGTCAGAAAATGCTTGTTTTTTGTTAGATGTGATCACAATGATGATGCGTTGTTAGATTATTAGATTTGTGTGCAGTCATCTAATTAATGACGTTTATATGTGCTAGAGGCATATATAATTAGATGTTGTTAGTGAATTTAAATGTGTATTTGAGATGACGTTTATGTTTGTTATATGGTTATCATCATGATGTTTATTTTTATTAAATGATCTTTCGAAGCATTCACAATTTAACTATTATATTTCGAAATCTTCACATTCATGTCATTGTAAGCTTAGTTATTAATTTTTAAATTGGTATCACATTAATATATTGTTCTTTAAAAACATGTTATAAATTTAATTTTTAAATTATAAACCACATTTTTACATAATCTTACTTTTAAATCTACAAAATACATGAACATAAACTTAGTTTTTGAATCATCATGTTAACATATAATAAAAAAATGTTGTACTATTAAATATGCATATCAACCATATTATTACTTCTAATATCAACATAGATTATTAAGATAAATAAGAAACTATGTAATTTAAAATATTACCATTCAATATCTAAACATGTTGCCAACTATAAAATTATATGTCGTTGCATATATATATATATATATATATATATATATATATATATATATATATATATATATATAGATAGATAGATAGATAGATGGATAGATAGATAGATACATAGATAGATAGATAGAATTAATTTAAAAAGTTAATTAAATAACTCATGCATGGTTTAAAATATTCATAACTCAAATCCTCAAGCAAGGAGATACAATGCAACTCTTAAAATTTCCCTAAGAGATTTAAGGATCAAAGTCATATCATCACTAACAAAAGTGCTTTATACAAGTGCTTGAGTGTGTCCAAGGGTGAGCAGATTGTTAATAAATGGATATATACCACCTTCAAGACACATCATAATTCTAACACCATTGTGACAATGAAACAATGTTTTGGAAAGCTCTTTTTTAGGTATCAATGCTTCAATAACATGTTGGTAAAGGATCAAACTTCTTACAACTTGAGGCCTTTTTGAAAAAAAAAACAATTTCTTAGATGTGTATTTTGGAATTTACTGGTAATATTAAATTCTTAAATACTTCAAACTTGACATATTTCTCCTACAAGGAAAATACTTTTCTATCATTTTAGTTAAATGTTAGCATTTCCATTAATTGTTCCAAGATGTTTGAGAGTGGTTTCAACATCATAAAACTTTATATGGAGAAAGTAAAATTTCATATCCCATTAAAAGTTCATTTGGTTTGACATTTTTTAGGATTTCACAATTGCAAATACTTAGTTTTGAGTGTAAAAACCTTTGTGAATATTACCAATTATAAAAAATGCCAACTACAAAATGTTTGGTTAATTTTTTCTAAAAACATGTTGTTATGACGTTATGATGAAAATAATTCTCAAAATTTTATATTAAACATGAAATGACATATAAATGTCTTCAAATAAAAATATAAAATTCTATTTCAATTAATCATTCCATGCAATCACAAATAATTTGAAAGAAAAACAGATTATGCATCAAACTGACTGTTAACCAACTAAATTTTTTCAAAGATTTGCTATAATTAACTTTCCATTTCCTCCATCACAAGATGAATAAAATACAATATAATTAGTGAAATAAAGATAACAAAAATATAGAACAACAATATAAATGATGAAATAAAACATGTACATATCACTCTTTGTTTTCATCACCTTGATTATCTTCCTCGCTTGGCATGATAAAAATGTTGTTCTCAAAAATATGTTTTGATCTAGGTTCATGTCTTAATACACACCACCAATCCTTATCCAACACATCTGGGTAAAAAACACTTGGTTGTAGTGTTTTGGGAAAAAATAAGGCTCCTTAGCTTCATCCCACTATCACGATCTTCATTTACATTATTCCGATCAAAGGTGTCCCGCCACTTGCACCTAAAAATAACACATTGGAAAGAAGATAAGTCCACTCAAATGATCTCTTGTATCTTTCCAACATAACCTAACTTTCTTCATATTAGGTTTTGATCGCAGTGGCTAGCAGAACTATATTGGTCAAAATCAACTTCCACTCCATAGTCTTGTGTCACATGTCCATCATCGACATCCATTGTGTGAAAATGATGTCGATATGCTCAAATAGATGGGAAAAAATGCACCTATAAAAAAGTGAAAAAATCGCAGTGTCATGTGTCTAATAAATCGACCAATAAAATATAAAATATAGATGTTACAATTCAAAGGTGCATTATGAAGTTAAAAATGGCAAAAAAGATATTATTACTGAGTTGTTTCACCCAATCCTTATGTTTAGTGCATCCTCTTCAACACGAGGGTAACGACCGGATGAACTGTATTTCTCTCTGACTTAGTTGACAACCCAACTATTGGGGTATATCATTGGCATATTTTCTATTAAATGATCAATATAAGGCATGCTTCTACCATTCAATTGTCTAAATTCTTTCCTGTCACTATCCCATTTCCTCCTCTTTTATTAATACGATGTGACCCATGGTTGTGTTGCCTCCGAATTCTAAAGAATGAATTTATTGATGGTATCAATTTATAAATTCATTGATGTATATATTCATGAAATCAAACTGACATATAGTACATATGAGATCAAAATATAGATTATGAAATTCAGTGTGAATAGCTACTATGTATAAATTTGACAAACGATAAGTCACTTACTCTTCATCAAGCACCTTTTTCCATTTGTTTGGAGAAGCTCCCCTTCTCTTTTGTCTGCATCCCTTTCATCATCCCAAATCACTACACCTAGCGTGTTGTCATTCTTCTTGATGTACTCACTGGCATAATAGAAATACTCATATGATATATACCCCTCTTCCATAGACCCCTTGTTTTTTTCCCTTTGTCGAACAAATCCTTTAAATTTGTTCATGTGCCTATCTAAGAAGAACATCCAATGACAGGAGACCACTCCAACTAATTCAACCTCATCTACTAGTTGAATTAGAAGATGAACCTGCAATTCCATGAAACTCATTGCCAGTTCCTTCTCAAACATACAAAAAATCTCATCTATCTATTGATTCTGCTATGGAATGCTAGCCATATGAATTTTCTTTGATGTGATCCAACGTATAAATGAAAATAATTTAGATATGGCACGTCATATGTCCTAGGGGATGTCATGGTTCACACGCCCATGTACAAGCAGAGGATACTAACACTATAAAGTAAACACATACAATTTTTTTTTTATCCCATGGAATAAAAATTAAAGCAAATAATAAAATCATGGTTTTGACATATGTACTCTTAGAAGGTTCAAATGGTCATGTTATTTCAACCTCAAGAAATGGTCTTCCATAGTGAAACTATGTCGTAGTGAAGATCCATATAAAGAAGGCACATTCACACCCAATATAACTTCCTTTTCCAAAGAAATATCTTCTTTATTCAAAATCTATGATACATCACCATCATTAAAATACCAAGAGGGAGTAGCCTCTCCTATAATTTCTTGCCTTGGCCAATGTTTATTTTTAGTTTTTGAAGAAATAAGACATCTCCTAATAGCCAATGTGTCACTTTATTTTGATAATATGTGCCTCCATAAAGAAGATGAAACATTTTTAAATATATGCATGGGATCTAGTAAGTGGGAAATCTTAAGATTCTCCCAATATGGGAGCTCATAAAAGAAAAAATTCCTTTTCATCCCAATGGGAAATTTTTCAACATAGGTGTTGAAGAATTATGGATCATCGAACATATTCTCCCCATTTGAATAAAAATTTTATGTAATATCCTTATCCTTCTCTCTCTCTCTCATGCTCTAATCCATTGTACTAGTGTCATTATTGCAGGGCTTTGGGTTCTCTCTGGTTTACCATTGAAAGCAAATGTTTCTCTTCTGTAAGGGTTTTGTTCTGGGAGGAATACCCTAGAGCAGTCGTACATTGGATTTTGTAGGTGATTCGCCCACCTATCCTTCATAGAAGTTCCACAACATTTACATCCATGATACCCTTCTGTTACAAGACCTTCAAAATTATTAATGTATACAGAGCACGTTAGCATTGAAAATCAAAATAATCGCAATGACTTAAATATGTCAAAAAATATTGTTACATATATAATCAAATCAATAAACATGTAATTTACCAGAGAAAAATCCTAAGCCTAGATAATCATTTGTGGTGTAATAACATATGCCATACAACATAAAACTCCTCTATGTTATGATGGGTCTTGATACATTGTATACATGTATCCATTCCCATAATTCCTTCAATTCATCTACCAATGGTTCTAGGTAGACATCCATATTCTTGAATTGTCTTCTATGAGGGACTATAAGAGCCAACATAAGATTTTAATTCTTCATGGACAACCATAGGGGGATATTGTTATTGATCACTACTATAGGCCAAACATAATAGTTGGTGTTTTGGGGGGAATATGGGTTGATTCCATCCATGGCTATGCTAATTCGTAGACTTCGTACTTCATCCTTGAATTTTTCATGCCATGTATCCTCTATATGTTTCATGGCTATTGCATCTGTTGGGATTCGTATAACTCCCGAATCACTTTTGTGTGATGCATGCCATCCCTACAACATAGCTAATTCTTTGCAATGAAATATTCTTTGAATCCTTGGGATTATAGGAATTTTCCTAAATATCTTATGAGGAGGACCATGTGATTTACCATTTTTATTTGATTTATGGTACCTGTCATGCCCACATTTCAGACATATCTCTTTATGTGCATATTCACCTCTATATAGAATACAACCATTCAGACATGCATGATATGATATGTACTCAACACCCAACATTTTCAATATTTTGTTTGAATCTTCGCAACTATCGGGAAAGACATTATCACTTGAAAGAAGCTTATATTTTAATAAACTATAGTTAGTGGGAAATAAAAATGTACAATGTCATTTAACATTCATAAAATCGATCGTTTTTAACATTGATTGTGTGACACCATTTCTCAAAATATAAGGGACTTGATGGTTAGTTACCTCAATATTGTCGAGAAACATGCATTTGACATGCCAAAATTTTCTTTCAAGTTGTACAGTAACATTGTTATCCCCAACTAGGTAGAATTTAACTGGATAGGTCCAAAGAGAAGGGTGGTGGAAGCAGATTTTAGGCTTTCGAAAAAGGTATCAATTGTATGAGCATCATCCCCTAGATCATTATTATGGAATGCATCTAACAAAATTGTCTCCATGGAAGTCGTATCCTGTAAATAATAATCCATAACAACCTCTATTTGATTGACTCCATTGCCAACTTGTGAAGAACTACTATTGTTGTAGTCATTCCTAGTTGGTGAATCTAGATGTAGTGGGAATTGAATAGGTGGTTGATTCAACCATTCTCGGTATTCTTCCTCTCTGATTCATGCTCTTATTGTATCCTTCTCTTTATTTGACATTATAGTGGGGTGCAATGGAAGATGATAGGTAGGTCTCTCATCATCAAAATCCTAATTTCAAAAATATTGAATATTCGTACATCGATCATATTAGTAAGAACAATGCAATTGGTTTGTACTTCAAATTATATTGTACCAAACAGTTATTACCATTGTTGACCTAGGATTGCAGCTAGAAGATGACAAGTTACAATTAGTAGGGTAAAGCGGATATCCATTTTCATGTACCAACTACTTGTGTTATGTTTCTATTGATACGAGATTTCGATGTTTTTGAACTAGTGGAATATTTTATGCATTTGAACTCCATTCTAAATCAGAATCCTACAAATTTGGATACATTTTTATTCATATTGACATGGATTACAAAAATAAATTCAATTAGATAATCAAAATATAAATAAAATCTGAAATTACTAGAGATGGAAAGGGAGAACTCCACGATGGACTTCGAGCAATATGGAACGAGATGGAATTTGAAGAATTGGCCATTTGATATTATAACTTTTCTCCCTGCATTTGAGTAAAATCGACAATAATGTTTTAAGAATAAGACATCTTTAAGAGGAAAATGTATACTCTAAAGTATTGTAAGTCATGTGATGCATCCTAAAAGATAATTGAAGATGAATATATTATTTATGTGCAAATAGAAATTCATATAACTTTTAAAGCATATTTGTGTGCTTATTTAAACAAAATGCATAAGTGCATCTACAACAATATAAAGCACTGTGTGTTTAATTACTAATCGCATCGACTCTAAATATTTCAAATAAATAAAAAAGAATTATATGATATTGGTGCTCCAAATAAATTTAGCACACCAATGGTTTTTCTAACCAAACACATCAGTGCATTATATTACTAAATGCATTGTTGTTTCAAAAAATCTGAATAAAAAGAGTGACTTTGTTTTTTTACAATTGAAAAATGAGCATAAATTTATTTTTTGAAAATCTAATTTCATAAAGTCCTTTAAATAGTAATAAGTTATTCATTGTTTTATTATTTTGCCAAAATTTACAACGGAGAGATTTGCAAGAGATACATATCGGGGAGCACTGTGGAGCAACAAAATAATTTTGAATAGCAAAATTATTCAGAAGATCAAAATTTCAAGGGTATGGTGATTCACTCAAAACCATTTTGGAGCAACAAAATTACTCAAAAGATCATAATTTGAAGGGTTTTGTAATTCACTCAAAACCCTGCATAGTAAAATTTTTAAATTTTACTGTTAATTTTAATAATAATATTTTTTACAATTCTATCCCTATTTACATTTAATTAAAATTCAGAAAAAAAATAAAAATAAATAAATAAATAAAATCATACTTACCTTAAGCCCTTCCTTCTTCTTGCTTATGTGACTGCAAAATTTCACCTTATGATTTAACTCCCTCTATCACTTCACAACTAGGGATTTTCATTTTAGGAATTTTAGATTTAATAGGTTTGTGTTTCTATATATAAGGCGTTTCGCATGTGATGCAAGGAAACCACTTATTGCATTAGATCCAAACCCTCTTGGCCTTGTCACATTTTTTTAAAATGGTTTCTAGTTATCGGTGCACTGATTTGACTATAACGCACGGGTGTGCTCTCTGATATAGTGGATTGGAAATGCTATAGCATAATTTAAAAAAAACAATCATTCATCGCTGTGTAATTTCTTTTCTTTCATGATTTTCTTTTTGTTCTCAATTTTTACTCTAGTCATGGTGTTGTTATCCATATATATCACACCTTTGTAATTTAAAGAATTTAAAAAAGAAAAAAATTTCCTATCAGAGTGTTTCCTGTATCGAACCCATTGGTGCTTTCATATTATTAAAGCACACCGGAAGCCATTTTTTTAGCTAAAAATTATGTGATTTATTCATAAAATATATTTAATAACTTTTTTATTGAATGGTACAAGTTGTGTATTGATAAAAAAAAATTGTGTGAGAATAGTTCAAGTAACAAAAATTTTGATTGGCACAATGATAACACATCCAAAAAAAAAAAGGAAAGTTTTTTGTAAATTCTATACAAAATTAATATGTTTGAACTATATGTAAGTTGAACTAATATGTATTGGTTAGTGTGTGTCATGTAGAGCTACAAAATGAGGAAGCTCAATAAGATTCTTTTTGGTCTAAGTGAAGAAGAGCATAAAATCTTGATGGAAAAATTGCAAAAGGATGAATCAAGTGAATGAAAGAATACTATTCAATGTGAGTTTTTTTTTTAATTTTCATTAATAATATACTTAAGAATATTAGATAACATGTTTCAAACAATCTATTAATTCACATATGTTTAATGTTCTACAGGGACCAACAAAAGAGGAATATAATGTCGTCCTAAGAAAATAAAAATTATAGAAGATGTAAATGATGATGAATTGGTCAATGAGATCTATCAGAATTGCAATAGAAAAAGCATACACCAACAAAAAAAATCATTCAAAAAGTAGTATTCTTAAAAATGCTTTTCTAGAATATGTATATATTACTACAAAGCATTCCTTTATTAATATCAATTTTGTTATATTTAGTTTTCATATATCAATATAAAAATAGTTTATTGTCATATTAATTTTTTCAAGAATATTATGAAAATCCCAAAGGATCAATGAGCTAATATCTGAAATATGCAAGTAGGAATGTCCAAAAACGTGTACAAGGAGATGGTCAAATAAATGAACATAATTGCATCATAGGAGAAGCCATATAAAAAACAACGTGCTTCAAATGTATGAAATCATTGAATTTTTCAATTAGGTACATTTAAATAAATAATTTAGCATTAAATATTATTTTTCGAGTACTTTCTTGCAGAAAAGAAAACAAAATGGAACCCATTCAACACAAAAAATAGGATGATAAGGATGAAAAGGGTTGATAGAAAAGTTTGTGTGTACTTTTTATTTTCTTATAACAACTTAAGGTTTGTTTTTTTGTATATTTTAAGTTGTTTTACAACAACCATACTTGAATGTCTTCAAAGAGGTGCTAACTGTTAGGACCACATATTGTACCTTTTTGCCCATACTTTTTGCCATTATTATACCCTGGACCACCTGTGTTTAGACTTATACTATCATTCCAACTGATCATTCCAAGGTATACAACATCCTTTCTCATCACTACATGTTTAATCTGTTTTGCATGATATTTTACATCACTCTCGTACTTAACCATTGATTAGAAGTGCATAAGTGTCCATAACTGCAGATTAGCATTTGAAGCCGGTGCTGAAACACAGAAATGTCCAAAGTCGTTGTTGAACTTATGCTGAAACACGGAGCTGCTACACAGTCTGAAGTTGCATATGCCGAAACACGGAAGCTGCTACATAGTCCAAGGACGCATATGGCTACATAGCTCGAGGATGCAAATGCCGAAACACGGAGCTGTCACTCATTCTAGAAGTGTAGATGCTGAAACACAGAAGAGACCGCCACGATGCTAAGACACGAGCTGTGACAGTTAGCAGTCAAGGCCGACACAGTCAAGAGAGAAATTCACGTGGCTGAAACAGCCGTGAATTGTGATGCTGAAACAACATCAGCAGCTATGAGAAGGAGCTGTTACACCAGCCGTAACAGCAATATCTCGTGCAGCTCCTGTATTAGCATTCGGTTGCATGAGAATAGGACATCCTATGCTGATTTAGAAAGAAGATCCGATTTAGTGTAGGATTCAGATATGCTTTGTAATGATTGTATCGAAGGGATTTCCTCTTTATTCAAGGGAAATCACCATTCGAGGGAGCCAAGTTTTGATGTACTGAAGCAACTCCAGAGAAGCGGGACGTGTTCGATCCTTCCAATTTGTAATGTGATATTTCAACAGATGAATATAAGACTGCTTTGATTATTCGTCTCTAAGTTTTCCCGTTTCAGGGGAATATTGTGAGAAGGGAGGGCCCACCTTCATCACAAGATTCACCCATTAGTTAGAAGTGTG
>JASDQU010102106.1:175707-221468 GCA_032191745.1 Picea mariana | reverse complement strand
CAGGGGAATCTTGTGAGAAGGGAGGGCCCACCTTCATCACAAGATTCACCCATTAGTTAGAAGTGTGCTTGTTTAATTTATGTTTATGTTTTGTTTAACTGTCATTTGCTGAAACACTGTTTTAATGGATTACGCTTTGCTGAAACACTATTGACTCTGTCTTAGTCATTGAATGAAATTTGTCATTTATTTTATCAGCAGTCTTGTGTGATGATTTCGTGAGATTAGCAGAGAATTGGTTAAAAGGTCCCTGCTCAGACAGAAAGGGATCGGGACATCATACCCTCTGTAGAATTCGTTTAATGCTGCAAGTGTGCTAGCAGAGATTTGGTTAAAGTATCCCTGCTCAGACAGAAAGGGAATACAACACCTTATCTTCTGTAGATTTCCTTTACCCCTGCAATTGTGCTAGCCAGAGATGTGGTTAAGGTATCCCTACTCAGACAGAAAGGGATCACAACACCTTGTCTTCTGTAGGTTTCATTTACCTCTGCAAGTGTGTTAGCCAGGGATTGGATTAAGGGTTCCTACTCAGAAAGGAAAGAACCAATATCATGTTCACTGTAGACTTTCCTTGGTGTTAGCCAGAAACTGGGTTAGAGATCCCTGCTCAGAAAGAAAGGAATCAGACTGCCCTGTTCTCTGTAGACCTCAACCTCACAAGTGTGCTGCAACAAAAGTAAGGCTCAAGGCTCCTTCTTAGACAGAAAGGAACTATGTGCTTTGGTTTCTGTTAGATAGAGTTAATTGTTTTCTGCATTATTGTTTTCATAGAAGAGTGTTAGTACTGAGTCTTTGTTTGAGAGTAAGGGTCATGTTCTCTGATTTCAAGATAGTTGTTCTTTCCCATTGCAGTATTATTTTTAATGTAATCCAGAATTCTTAATTAAGCTTTAAAGAATTGCAATAGGGGAATTGCTTTCCTGTGATTTAATTTAGAGCTTCAGTTCATTCAAGCAAGAATAAATAGTGTGAATTTCTCTACTACAACACTAAGTGCTTTTGGAATTGAGCATATATAGTGCGTGGCTATCTTTGAAACAAAAGACTTCCCTGGGTTGATAATTTATGTTTCACTTAGTTGTTTAAAATTAATTAAGCAATTATAGTGACCAACACTAACATACAAAGGAGAGCCATCGGAAGAATTTATTGACACTGGGTTAAGTATGGGTTGAGAGTATATGTTGGCATTTCAAAAATTAATTGTGCAATTTTTAAGTATCTATGTTGTTTTACTTCTCTCATTTTATAATTAATGGAACAAAAAATTCTTTTATATTAAATCTATGATTTATTATGGGTTATAAACTTTCAGAAACAGAGTATGGAAATGTGTCAACATAAGAGTTGTTGATAGAAGGCAGGAGATTTGGTTTTGAGATAATGTGTATCATTCAGGACTCAATTCTTTGTATGGTACGTCATTTTTCAATTTACATCCATGCATATTATGTATTTCAATTTTCATTATTCTCACCAATGTAGATGCACTCATTACACTTTATTTTTATTTTTGTATATGGAACTTGAAGAAGAGGAAAACAATCAAGGCAATTAACAAAACACTTTTCCAAATAACCCAAGTCATGGAAGTAGGTTGAGCACTGAAAACAGTTCCAATGAAGAATGATGATCAATATATTTGGATATCAATGCAAGATGTTGTATTTTTTGAAATAATTGTCTGTGAAAATCATACATTTTGTTTAATGTAATGTAAATAATGTCCCAATTGAAAGATAAGGGGTTACCAATAAGTGTCTCATTTTGTATGACAAAGAGTCTCTTATTCATATATAATAAAATACATTTTAGTTTATTTTATTGTGTTTTCCAATGTCACCGTGAAATGTTACATCTCTGATTAAATACATGGATGATTAAATATTATAATCAAGAGATGTGAAATATGATAATATACAAAATTAATCCAAACATCATATCCAAATGCACTACTCAAAATTTAATTTATATGAATATTATTATAAGATATATGTCAATTTTTTGATGAACAATGGAATTAACAAATAACAATAATTTCACTGTTATAGGTCGATGTTTCTAAAAAGAGAAAATGAACACTAGTGCAGTAATGAAATGCACACCGGTGTTGTAATAAAATGAACCAACACTGATCATATTACTATTTTCACAACAAAAATTATAATAATAAAAATTGGCATTCTAGTGCGTTAATTAAAATAACGAACTGGTGCTTTGGTATCAGGCTTCCACATCTTTGCATTCTAAATTTCATGCACTGGTTGGGTTTGTCTTGTAACGCACCGATGCATGGTATCATAGATTCGGTCGATGCACTGTTATTATTAAAACACCGATGTGTTATTATTTAGAAGAGAATCGGTGACCCAATATTTGTTTTAACTGCCACGGTGCTTTCAGTGAAATGTAAGCACCAGTGATTTAAGTTTGAGAATTCACCAGTGCATATACATTATGAAGCACACCACCGAGAAAATCATCTGCTAAAAAATCTGGCTACCCATATTTTTTAGTTATAATGAAGTTCTATTATAATCTCTGCAAAAACATCCTCTACCAAAAACGAATGTTTTAGCAAAGGTTTTTTTGACAATTTTTTCCAATTTTGTATCACTAAAAACCTCTGCTACAAGGTCTTTTCCTTGTAGTGTTTCAAACAAACATTTGTTCCAATATTCTATGAAAAGGAAATGTTGTTTATTCTACACGCAATGGATCTCTGACGTCCTTATCTATTTGGGAAACGCTTCCATATTAAAGCTGATCACCAGAGCCTCAAGTATTTTCTGGAACAAAGAATTTCCTCCCCGGAGAAACAAAAATGGGTAACCAACCTATTCAGATACGATTATGAGATCATTTACAAGAAGGGAAAAGAAAATGTGGTCTTTGATGTTCTTTCCCAAAAATATGAAGAAGAAGGGTCCCTCTTTTTCCTCTCTTTTGTTTTACCAGATTGGCTCCAAGTTGCTCGCCAGGAATGGTTGCAAGATCCCAAAATCTCTTGCCTCATCCAGCAATTGCAAGAAAATAATCCATATTCTCTAGGATACTCTTGGAACAATAATGAGCTTCACTACAAATACCTTCTCTATTTAAGAAACAAGTCGCAATTTCAATCCATAATTCTTTCTGAGCTTCCTGCTTCACCTACAGATGGGCATTTAGGTTTACCAAAACCTATGAAAGAGTCAACGTTCTTTTTCCTAGGATGGTATGAAACAAGACATTTGCACTTTTATGGCTAAATGTGATGTCTTTCAATGCAACATGGGAGAAACATTTAAATCCCCAGGAACAATCCAACTCCTTCCATTTCCCCATTCTATCTGACAAGATATTTCTATGGATTTCATTGTGGGCCTACCTAAATATGGAAATAAGATAGTCATCATGGTGGTGGTTGATCATCTTTCCAAATATTCTCATTTGTGTTCCCTGCCACATCCCTTCACCGCCTCCAGAGTGTCTCAAGTTTTCATGGATAATATCTTAAGACTTCATGGAATGCCTTATTCTATTGTCTCTGACTGAGATCCCAATTTCACCAACAATTTTTGGCAAGAAGTGTTCAGGATATAGGGAATCTAATTGCATATCATCACTTCCTATCATCCCCAAAATGATGGCTAAACTGAAGTTGTCAAAAAGTGTTTGAAAATATATTTGAGGTGTTTTACATAGGAGAGAAAAAATCAGTTGGCTCAATGGTTACTCCTATATGAATGGTGGTGCAACATTCTTACCATATACCTACTCGCATGACTCCTTTTGAAGCAGTATATGGACAAAATCCACCCTCAATTATCTCATACATTCTTGGTATCTCGAAGGTCTAGGCATTTGACCAAAATCATACATTTCAAGAGACTATTCTTTGTACCCTCAAAGATAATTTGATCATGGCTCAAAATCACATGAAGTAACAAGCACATCAAGGTCGCTCAGAACATCAATTTGCTGAAGAGGACCAGGTGTTTCTTCAATTGCAACCTTATAAGCGGACTTCACTCAAGGCTGACCATTGTCAAAAATGGGTGCCTAAATTTTATGGTCCTTATACAGTTGCCAAGAGAGTGGGGCAAGTGGCCTATCAGTTAGCTTTTCCTAGTCATTCTAAGCTCCATCCTACTTTTCATTTCGCATGCTTAAATAAGGTGATTGGAACTAAGTGCCAAACTAAAACCAGTCTTCTGAAGTTGGATGAATAAGGCTCCATCTGGTTGCAGCCACAAGTAGTATTGGACCATTGTGAGTGTCGTCTCCACTACCACACCATCAAGGAAGTGTTAGTATAATGGAAAGATACAACTCTAATACATGCCACCCGTGAGCCAACTACCATTCTACAACAATTTTCTCATCTCAATCCTTGAGGAAAGGGTTTTTTCTTAAGGGGGAGGGCATGTTAGGGACCTAACCTCCCTAACTCCTCGCGTAGGTAGAATAATATATCTTCCATGTAACAAAGACCAATATTAATAAGGCCTAGTAATAAGAATGAATAATTCAAATGTAAGAATACCTAATAGAATCTTCTGCTTCTAGAAGATCTTCCTCTAGATTGTTCTTTTAGTAGATATATTTAGTATAAATAGGAGTCGATGGAATGGGAACTCTTTTCTAAAGAATCATTGTAATAGAGAGTTTCTCTGTTGGAGGTTTCCCCCTCGAAGAGGAAAGTGAACATTGTTTCCTATCAATAAAGATATTATTTTGGTGCTATGGTTTCATATACTATGTTGTTTTGTCATTATTCTTTGTAGTATTTATGTTTTTCTACTATTATAATAGATCTGGTACCTTACATTTCATGATTTTTTTTTATATAAGGTATCCTGATGAGATGGTGGCCCTAATTAGACCATAGATGGTAGGGATATGGATAGTATGTTGCATAAGGAGCCAGTGCCCCAGTGGTCTGATGGATTGGAACAAGATCATAAGGAAGTTAAACAAGTGAAAGGGACGTGTTTCATCAATGTCAGATTGTTGTGTAGGTGTTATATTCTTTGCATCTATGCATGGGAGTGCATTAGATTTGACGACTGTCTTTTTATCTATTTTAAGTGGTTTTCTAAATTAATCCCAGATTAAGGGATTAAGGTTTTAGTAGCTACGAGAAACCTAAAATATTGTATATATTGTATTGTGAATGGTGATATTAACAAAATGAATATTTGAAATGTACAACACCAAGGAAGGATGGTTTTCTCCTGGTTAATTATTTACAGCGTAAATATAAGAGTAATGTGTGTATGAGCAATTGATTACTTTATCTTTTTCTTAAGAATCGATATGCACTGCTTTACTTCATAGGTTTAAAACTTACAAGTGGTATCAAAACATTATTTTGGATTCAAGGGGATACCTTTGTTTTTTAGGGTTTGGCTTAGTATTGATGGATCAATTTTATCTTAGGTATATGATAAACATGGATTTAGTGGGAGCTTTGCAGTGGTGATTATTGTGTTGAAAGATAACATTGAGAATATCTAGAATCGAGATTGATAATTTCAATTGTAAAAACTTTGATATATGGAAGCTCAATATGGAGGTAATTCTTGTAGATAAAGAACAATGGATCACTATGGATATTTCGACATGACCTACTAGTACACAACCTACTAGTACACAAATTATTGGTACACAATCAACTGGTACACAAACTACTAGTACTCAATCTACTAGTATGTCACAAGAAGATTGGGAGAAGATAGATATAAGAGAAATAAGTACGATTCGACTCTTCCTAGAAGATTTGGTGTTACTGAATGTGTCAAGAGAATATACAGCCAAGGAAATATTGGAAAATTTGTGGAATTTTTATCAATCAAAGTCCCTGGTAAACAATTTTTTTCTTCGAAAGAAGTTCTATCATCTTAGGATGGAAGATGGAGATTCTATGACAGAGCATATAAATTCCTTCAATACTTTGGTAATTCAACTTGGATACTTTAATATTGCGCTTGCAAAAGAAGATAAGGGTATTACTTCGTTATGTTCTTTTCCAGACTCCTGGGATAATCTGGTTGTAGAAATTGGTAGTACCAATCAATATTCATTGAAGCATGAGGATGTAGTTACATCCTTGTTATTAGAAGAGATGAGGGAGAAAATCATGGAAATTCATAGCACAGATCCTTTATTTGTAAGAGGTTGTCCCAAATATAGGGATACAAATAAGCCTTTGGGGGGAGGGATCTAAATCTAAAGGTAGATATATATCCCCATGAAAATATTTGAGGAAATGTTGGAAATGTGGTAAAGTTGGTAATTATAAGAAAGATTGCAGGTCTAAGAAAGTTGATAAATCAAAGGAATTTGATGATGCCTCTTTCACAGAGGTAAAAACTCCACAAAAGGAGGTATTTTTACCTGACATCTACAGTTACACATGCATATCGTGATGTATGGTTAATATAATTAGGTACATCATTTCATATGACTCCTCACAGAGAGTGGTTCAATGAATATGAAAAGTATGATGGTGGTGATGTCTTCCTAGGAGATGACTCGACAACCAAAATCATGGGATGTCGAAGGGTTAATTTGTTGTTGAAATATGGAAATATTATAAATATTCCTGGAGTGTTGCACATTCTAGATCTAGCCAGAAGCCTGATATTTGTAAGTAAGTTGGATGATACATGTGTGGATACTTTATTGGGAAAGGACACTTGCAAGATTATTAGAGGAGAAATGGTTTTTATGAAGGGAGTTCGATGTGGAACTTTGTACAAGTTGTTGGGAAGCACTTATACTCATGGGTGTAACATTTCTATTGTCCTTGAGCAGAGAAACAAACAAAACAAGATCCATACTATCCCTGGAAATAAGACCATGTTATGGCATCAAATACTGGGGCATATTGGGGAAAAGGGCCTTCGAACACTACATTGTAAAGGTATGGTTGAAGGTGTTAAATCTCATAAATTTATTTGGGATGTATCAAACAAAACCCCGAGGTAACTATTTCAACCAACTTTAGATTGTATTCTGACATATACAACTAGAGAGGGCTCTCTCAGATGTCTAATGACTGGAAATAACTCAAGGGTTTCATCAATCAAGGCACAGAGGTCGGATTCTGCAAAAGCACGGTTTTTTTTTTTTGTTTTAAAATGGATGGTAGGAAAAATAAGGAAAAGGTACCATTGGGCAATGGAGTCAAGGCTTGAATTTCAATGTTTTTACAGTCAACAACTCATTGGTTTCTTCTTACATATTTGAGGCAAAATAGGTGCTATGCTCAACAAATAAATGCTATGAAATGAGAGATGGAAAGGAGAATAAATCCCACTACACTACAAGCATCAATCAATGGATGAATGTCCAGTGTAGCTTTAGAAGAAAGGACACAAAGATTAATTACTAACAGAGCATCAAATCAAGATGAATTTTGTAAAGGTAACCATTTACACATAACAAGAATCATCAGTGTGAAAGGAGAATTAAACATGGATTAATTCCTACCACTTACTCTCGAACAATGCTAGCATAAAAACATAATCATGGAAATGATATAGAAGAAACACATACTGAACATAAACATTGTGATGAATCTCAAATTTCAGAAAGAGGAAAATTTTGCATTAACTTCCAAGAAATAAACAAATCGTTTTCCCCAAGGGTCTATGCTTGAAAATAACCTCCTTTGAGTTTTGAAAATTCATCCTGGTTCACCCGAAAATCATCCTGGGAGTCAACTGGTCAAAATTACTAGTTCACAATGTCGGTGCTACAAAATTTCCTGTAGCAGCCTATTTTATTTTTTTCAAGATTCAACACTTCAAAAATTATGTTAGGAGTCAATACATGTTGAAAACTCCATTATCTTGATATATCATTGTATTAAGGTTGAATTTGAAAGGAAGAAAAAGATGAAAGTTTCAGCAGTCCTAGAACATAGTGTTTGCAGCATATTTCACAACGCACTGGTGTTTTAATTGTTTCTCTCAAATGCCAAACTAGGATAGGATGAAATTTGGTCAGAAAATCAACAATGAAATCATCTTCCTCCACAAAAAAATTTAGAAGAACCGAGATCGACATTTAAAATTTATGATGAAAATATGATTTTTCTATGTATGAGATGATTTTGCAGTGCCCCAGTGAGTTTTTCAACACGCAATGAGTTTTGGAGCATGTAGTGAATTTTGCAGCGCACAGTTGCAAATGGAAATGGAAATAATAAATGATAAATATTCCTTTTGAAGAAGACCCTTCGAGATGTTAGATGATGCCAGGCATAAAAACAATATTAGTGCTAATATGCATGACTTTGCAAACTGCTGACAAACCTCTAACCTTATCTATGAAAATCATGGTGTTAACAATTGGCTCCAATGGGGATGCTATCCTCCCTATGAGGTAGAAAATTATAGTATACCAGGTGCCTTATCCATTAGGATGTTCCCAAGCCATATACTATGATCTACAACTTGTAATCTGTTTCTCCACCAACTTATTCTGCAACTGAACTAAACCCAAACAGAAAATACAAACTAAAAAATGATGAAATAAATACTCTTCATGATGAGGTTATTCAAAATGATACCTACATTAAGATAATCTTTGAGCTATTTGATTAGGTGAAATCAAAAATCCATTGCAACCATGAAAGTGTCTTGTCCACAGGTTGAATTCCTTGCGTATCTTTGATCAATATTGAAAGGGAACACCCTCTCAATGGAAACTCATCGAATTCAATATTTACCAAATTTAAAAACTTAGGTCTATTTGTTGTTTCCAAACATGTTGCAAAAGGATCTTGAAAAGAAAGAAAATAGATTTCAAGAGATTTCACAAGACTGTCATCTTGTATCAGCCCTCCAACTACATTTCTTCTTCCATAAATATCAAACTGATGGTTGTCATGAAAGGGTTGAAGATATGTATTAAATTGTTGCAATGAAACCCATGATGGCAAGAAGGACATGGATGATTTGGACAAAAACTCATCATCATCTACATTTTTAGATTCATCTTTGACCAATGGATTCAATTTTGAACTGATAAAACCTTCCATATAACAAGCAACAGAGTCATTAAACACATGAGAAGATTGTTGAAATTTCTTGTCAATTTGTTCCAGTGAATCAATGTGCTTTTGCATAAGCACACATTCCTCTACTTCAGTGATGATCTTAAAATTTTCTTTCAACAATTTAAACGAAGAAAAGTGTAAAGGTAAAAAATTTCCTTCAGTTGATTTGGTACTTTCTTCATATTATTCTTTGTGACTGTAATATGTAGGTTGATTGCTCTCATTCCACTGCTGAAAAGGAACATTTTCTGATAGAGAAAATGCAACTGGTTCTTCTAGGAAGTCAACATTATAATCATCATCATATTCTTCATATATAGGAAAATCAACAACATTTTCAATGTCATCTAACAGGAAAAATCTTGGGACATCATCCTGCTCTCCAACAAGTTGATTTGCAAATTCATTTTCTTGACTATCTACAAATGAATACATAAAAATATCAGACCCATGCTTATCATGAGATGGATCAGAAGATAAATTATCACCTTCTTTTTCAATAAGTGTAATATAATCCTTTGCAAAATCATCATCATTTAAAACTTCAAGATAACATATGATATTATTAACCCTCTGCTCAATATTCAAATCAACTTTTTTTTTTTCATATTTGTTGTCATGTTATTTCGCATCCAACTCCCCATTTCGAATCTATTTACATTCTTGAATATTGTTTTGAATCTCTTGATAATTATGAAACATTTTTTGTAAGGACTTATATCTTCTTTCCATAAGAAGGAAAGACAAATCTGGATGAAGGGTTATTTCATAATGGAGCATGGCAACAACTTCAGTGGGTTGAATTTATTTGGGAAACTTGTAATAAATACTGAAAAACCTCCTACTGGATGTAGAAATAGTTTCACTACTCTTCCTTTTCATGGCATAGAACTCTATAAGAGGTAGATCCAAATATTTTCTCTTGCCCCAAAATTTTAAAAAGACATTCTTCAATTCCTCCCATGAGCTAATTGTCTATGGAAACAAGTGTGTAAACTAGTCTTTGGTATCCCCTTTCAAGTATTGAGAGAAGGATATCATACAAACATCGTCATGATCAATCTCAAAATACTCTATAAAATGTTCAAAATATTGGATGTGTTTTTCAGTTGTGATGGTATTAGGTTCTCCATCAAACACAGGCAGGTACTTATAGTGCTTTGGAGGAAAAGTATGAAGGATGTGAGGTAAATTTAAAGGTATGTATCTCTGTTAAATCTTGGAGGGTGTTGGATCAAGTACAAGAGGTGAGATATTGGCCTTGATTTCATGAGGCTCATCAACTTGGCTATGGTTATCACATGGATCAGATGGAAGATTTTGATCAAAATCAATGATACAATGAGGAGATATATGTACAACTTTAAGAGGAGGATGTACAAGTGCAAGATTCTCATGTTCATTATTTGAATGCATCTAGTAAAGAAAATTGTGTTTAGCATGTTCATGGAAGGACAAAAGGTAATTAATAACAAAAAATATCATGTCTTGGAAAAAACTCAACGTACTTGTTTTCTCCCATTATGTCATTTCATACCTCTGTCAATGGATCTCGTTCTCTAGTGGAGTCTATGAATCTCATTTGAAGCTTGATTGGAGTCACCAGGTGGAAATGTACAACCTTCTTGTGTCTAACCTCTATCCACCATCAGAAATCAGGTCTAAACCTTATTGTTTCTCCTAGGGAAAATGCAACTTTCGTTCCTTGACAGCAGTGCCAAAATCTTAACTCTCGGAAATTTCTTTGGGATGTATCAAAGAAAACCCTGAGATAATTATTTCAACCAACTTTAGATTGTATTATGACCTATACAACCAGAGAGGGATCTCTCAGATGTCTAATGACTAGTAATAACTCAAGGGTTTCATCAATAAAGGCACATAGGTTAGATTCTGCAATAGTATAGGTTTTTTTTTGTTTTAAAAGGGTTGGTAGGACAAACAAGGAAAATGTGCCATTGGGCAATGGAGCCAAGGATCTAATTTCAATGTTTTTATAGTCAATAGTTAGTTGTTTTATTCCTACATATTTGAGGCAAAATAGGTGCTATTCTCAACAAATAAATGATATGAAATGAGAGATGGAAAGGAGAAGAAATCCCACTAAACTACAAGAATCAATCAGTGGATGAATCTCCAATGAAGCTTTAGAAGAAAGGACACAAAGATTAATTACTAAATAGAGCATCAAATGAAGATGAATTCTATAAAGGTAAACATTTACACATAACAAGCATAATCAGTGTGAAAGTAGCATCAAACATGGATGAATTCCTACCACTTACTCTCAGACAATGCTAGCAGAAAAACATAATCATGGAAATGATATACAAGAACCACATACTGAACATAAACAGCGTGATGAATCTCAAATTTAAGAAAAAGGAAACTTTTTCATTAAATTCCAAGAAATAAAAAAGTCTTGTTCCCCAAGGATCCATTCTTGAAAATAATCTCCTTTGAATTTTGAAAATTCATCTTGGTTCACTCAAAAATCGTCTTGGGAGCCAACTGGTCAAATTTACTAGTTCGCAGCGTCGACGCTGTGAACTTTCCTGTAGCAGCCTTTTTTATTTTTTCCAATCTTCAACACTTCAAAAATTATGTTAGGATTAAATACATGTTGCAAAACTCCATTATCTTGATATATCATTGTTTTAAGGTTGAATTTGAAAGGATGCAAAAGATGAAAGTTTCAGTAGTCCTAGAATAGAGTGTTTGCAAGATATTTCACAATGCACTGGTGTTTTAATTGTTTCTCTCAAATGTCAAACTAGGTCAGGCTGAAATTTGGTCAGCAAGTCAACAAGGATATCATATTCCTCCACAAAAAATTTCAAAACAACCCAGTTCGGCATTTAAACATTATGATGAAAATATGATTTTTCTGTGTACCAGGTGATTTTGTAGAAGTGATTTTTGCAGTGCGGAGTGAGTTTTGCAGTGCATAGTGAGTTTTGCAGTGCATAGTTGCAAATGGAAATGGAAATAATAAATGATAAATATTCCTTTTGAAACTGACCCTTGGAGATGTTAGATGATTCCAGGCATAGAAACAATATTGGTGCTAGCAGGCATGACTTTGCAAAATCCCGACAAACCTCTAACCTTAGCTATGAAAAGCATAGTGCTAACAGAAGATATGTCTAATTGCACCGTGGATTTTCATTTCTGTGAACATTGTATATATGGTAAACAAAATCAAGTAAGACTCTCATCTGGTGCTACAAGAGCAAAGGGGATCTTAGATTTGATAAATAGTGATGTGTTTGGACCTATGCCTATTCAATCACTAGGTAAACATGTGTATTATGTTTCATTCATAGATGATTTATCAAGTAACAAATGGATTTATTTTCTTAGGAAGAAATTTTAGGTATTTAATAAATTTAAAGAGTTTAAGGTTATGGTACAAAATTAGACAGAAAAAAAATAAAGGTGTTGAGGATAGATGATGGTGGATAATTCTATGGGAATTAATTCAAAGAGTTCTATAATAAGTGTGGTATAGAAAGGTAGAAGTGTTGGACAACTGAGAGGGGGGGTGAAACGGTTGTTTACTGATATTGAACAATTATACTTATTTTTAATTCTTTACAAAGCACTCAATGACAATCACAATGATGTAGGGAAAGAAGCAATAGCATATTCAACATCATTCACACATATGAGATACACAGAGATAGATTTTTTTGAGGAAACCCATACAGGGTAAAAATCTCTTCTTCTTTATATGATAAGTAATATTTTCATTCTTTACATTATCATACATATGAGCACCAACTCATAATGAGGCTGCAACCTCTGTTTTGCAAGATGCTACTTGTTGAGAGCACCAACTCTCTATTTTCTCTAGCACCTACTAGAAGGAAGCACCAACTCCCTAGTTTCTCTAGCACCAACTAGAAGGAAGCACCAACTCCCTAGTTTTTCTAGCACCAACTAGAAGGAAGCTACAACTCCCTATGTTCAAGAACTCCCTTGAACCTCTGAGGACACCAGTCCTCCCTAGAACCTCCCTACCACCCCAGTTTATGAATATGAATTACTGAAACTTATTACAGTGGTATAGTGTTCAACAACAGCTTACCAGTCTCATCACTGTTCTGCAAGATTTCGTTGCTCTGTCTTCCTCACTGTTTTCCTTCATGCATCCATTTCACTTTTCTGTTCTTCACACATGCATTACTCCAACTCAGCAACAACAACAACAATATCTTCTTTCTTCTGCCTTCTTATAGTCTCTGTACACATTCTACTATCTATGCGCAATGCTTCTGCATCCTCTTCATGTCGAGTGCTCTGCTTATTCATCATCGCAACTCTTTAGCTTCTCTGGCTGTTAAACCCATGTGTCCGACATCATTGGGTGTTATGCTGAGATTCCTCAGCCTCTCTGGAAGATGAGACTCATCGTCTTCTTTGGCACAGTCGATATTAACCTCTTTGTTGCAGTCATAGTCTTCAATGCTCTTCCAGCTGTCAATGGCCTCTATGGCTAGTCCTCATTCCACTGGAAGGTTCCTTCAAACTCTTCCACTCCTCTGGCAGTTACACAAAAGTCTTTTCCACACCTCTGGCAGAAACCATCAATAGTTTACCTGTAGTTACAGTGAGAACCTTGAAATAGAGCCCAACTATGCTAGCTACTTCCTCTTACATGACCACCGGCAGTGACCACTAGCTACATAGACATTTCATCATTTTCTCATTTAGGCATTTGGAAATTCGGCATTCATGTGACCAAGTGTCTCAACACTCCCATTCGCAATCCATGAAACTTTGAAAAGGAGATTGTTTTCACTAGCTCCTTCCCCCATATTCTGCCGATGTGACCATAGGTGGTGACCATCGATTAGTTCGAAACTGCATTTCGCAATTTCACATTTCAGATATTCTCCAGTCAGTCCCTTGACTCCTCCAACTCTCGATCCCCAAAATGGGGTTTAGCACGGACTAGCTACTTCCTCAATATGATCATGGCCAAGACCAAGCACTTATCCATAAAGTGCTTTTCACGATTTCGCATTTCGGCACTTCGGCGTTCCTGTGGTGAAGTGTTCTTGACACCTCCAAGTTTTGGTATCTGAAAATCCGAAATGGAGTCGGATCAACAGTCCAGTACTCCAGCGTTTCTGATTTCGGTGAATCTCATTTCACGACTTCGGGTTTCACAATTTCGGGACTCCTGAGATGAAGAGTATTCACTCTTGACTCCTCTAACTCTCGATATTCGAAACTCCAATATGGAGTCTTTATCATTTCATGACTTCGAGTCTCGTAATTTCGAGACTCCTCTGATGCAGTGTCCTGACTCTTGACCTCTCAACCTCCCAGTATCTGAAACTCCGGTGTGGATTCTTTTACCATTTTGCAACTTTGGGTTTCGTGACTTCGATTCTCTTTATGATGAGAGTCTTTGTCATTTCCATCTCCCGGTATCTGAAATCCCAGTATCCAATACTTTGAAATGGATTCGGATCAACGGTCCACGATCTCCTCGAACCAACGACTCAGATCATTTCGCCATTTCACATTTCACGATTTCGGCACTCATGTTGATGAGAGTCTCTAACATCTCCATCTCCCAGTAACCGAAATATTGGTATCCAACTCTCCTAGTGATGCGCCTTTTTCGATTTTTTGGGATTTCACATTTCGGCACTTCGGGACTCTTGATGACGAGATTTTTTGAAATCTGCATCTCCTGGTAACCGAAATCTAGGTACTCAATACTCCGAGTGGTGCGCCTGCTTCAAGTTTTTGGGATTTCGCATTTTGGCACTTCGAGACTCCTGATGACGAGAGTTTCTAACATCTCCATCTCCTGGTAACCGAAATCCCGATACTCAACTCCGAGTGGTGCACCTGTTTCGGGTTTTTGGGATTTCACATTTCGGCACTTCGGGACTCCTAATGACGAGTCTCGACTCTTGACTTCTCCATCTCTCGGTAACCGAAAATCTGAAATGGAGTCTTCGTTGAAGTGCCTGGTTTGGATTTTTCAGGGTTTCGGATGTCACCTTGCTTTTTAAAGAGCGTGCAGGTTCTCCTGGATCCAATGCCGGTCAGACCTCTAGCTCAGATCTGACGTTCATCGAAATTCTCTTAAATCCAATGTCGCATACTCTGATCTTTCCATCAATGACAATCTCACCTGCTTGAAAACTTGCCAACAATCTCCCCCTTTGGCATTGATGGCAACCCTGAGCATCTTCGCTAATCCATTTGGACCTCCAACTATAGCATCTGGCCTAGACCACTCTTTTTCTCCCCCTTTGACATCAATGTCAAAGAAAAACATGCTCCCCCTGAGCTGTTGCAGTAATTTTTAGGAGGCATTAGATATTCAAACAATACAAAACTCCCCCTAACAAGATGGACTCTCTTAGGTGTGAGACAAAATGACACCCAACTTCTGTCAGAGATATTCAAAAGGTGTCTTAGCTAGGGGTTTAGTAAAGATGTCTCCAATTTGTTCTGTGGTTGGAATGTACTGGACTTGAACAACCTGATTAGTGACCCGCTCTCTCATAAAATGGTATTTTATGGGAATATGTTTGGTATTGGAGTGGAATACAGGATTCTTAGACACACTAATGGCACTAGTGTTATCACAATGAATTGGGATCGATGCAACATATTTTACCTCTAAGTATGCAAGTGTCTGAATCATCCATAATACCTGAGTGCAACAAGTAGCAACAACAATATACTCTACCTTTGTGGTTAATAAAGAAATGGAACCTTTCTTTTTACTAAGCCATGCTACTAATGAGTCACCTAGGAAGAATGCTCCTCCACTGATGTTTTTTCTCTCATCAACACATTTTTCCCAATCTGCATCTGAATAAGCAGTTAACTGAAAATTCCGATTTCTGGGTTACCACAGACCATAAGTCATTGTTTCTTTCAAATACCTGAATATTCTTTTGACATCTTGCAAATGACTCTATTTAGGTGCAGACTGAAATCTTCCTACCACTCCTACAACATGCATTATGTCTGGGCAAGATGCTATGATGTACAACAGGCTGCCTATCATTGATCTATATGAACTTTGATCAACATCAGCTGAGTCATCATCCTTGCTTAATTTGCATCCAATAACCATAGGTGTACCCACAGGTTTGGAGTCTTCCATTTGAGATCTTTTCAACATTTCTCTTAGATATTTTTCTTGAGAAATGAACATCCCTTAAGACCTTTGATTAATTTGTAGTCCAAAAAAAAATGACAGTTCTCCTATCATGGACATTTCAAACTCAGATTCCATGGCAGAAGCAAACCATTGTACCAATGGATCCTTATTACATTCAAAGATGATGTCATCTACATAGACCAATACGATGAGCAAATTATTATCCTTTGTTTTAATATGTATATTGCTATCAGTTGTTCCTCTCTTGAACCCTTTGTCTTTGAGATACGTATCTAGTCTGTGATACTAGGCTCGAGGGGCTTGTTTTAACCCATATAAATCTTTCTTCAGCTTGCATACTAAGTCAAGGTTATTAGACAGTTTGAAACCCTCTGGTTGTTCCATATAGACTTCTTCACTTAAATCTCCATTTACAAAAGCTGACTTGACATCCATTTGATAGACTTTAAACCTTTTATGACAAGCATAAGCAAGAAACATCTAATAGCTTCTAATATTGCTACGAGCGCAAATGTTTCATCATAATCCAGTCCTTCTATCTGAGCATATCCTTTACAGACTAACCTTGATTTGTTTCTGACAACTTGTCCTTGCTCATTCAACTTATTTTTAAAGATCCATCTGTAGCCAATGACGTTTTTACCTTCAGGTCTATGAACTATCTCCCATGTATTGTTTTTCTCAATCTGATCAAGTTCATCATTCATTGCTTTAACCCAGTGATCATCTTTGCTGGCTTCATTGAAATACTTGGGTTCCAGCATGGATATGACAACTATATGAGATTGTTCGATGGTTTTGATTAGCTTTCTCCTAGTTTGTACACCTTTGTCTTTTTCTCCAATTATCTAACTTGCGGGATGATTCTTTTGAATGATCCTGGAGGAGGAATTTGAAGTTGACTTCTGATTTGAGTATGTATGAGTGTCTGAGTCTTCATCTTATTCAGAGTCTTCATTTTCTAATTCTTGGACCTGTTCATCTTCAGCTTTAGCTGTGTCTTCTGTAGAAGACTCATTCCTATACATCTCTCTTGTTGGGATTCCTTCATCAACTTTTACATCAATAAAGTCAACCATTTTATGCAGCCTCTTATTATAGCATCTATATCCTTTACTATTTGTAGCATACCCCAAGAAGATACCTTCATCATCCATATCATTGTATTTGCCAAGGTTCTCATCATTATTCTTTATGTAGCATTTACTCCCAAAGACTTTGAATGTTTAATTGAAGCAGGTCTCCCAAACCATAGTTCATAAGATGTATTGTCACTTTGTGGCCTGAGGTGGGCTTTGTTAAGAACATGGTCTTCTATGTGTATTGCTTCTACCCAGTAGGTTTGACCAATGTTCTTCTCATTCATCATTGACCTGACCATTTCCTACACTGTTCTGTTTTGCCTCTCAACTACTCCATTTTGTTGTGGAGTTCTTGGGATTGTGTATTCTCTCTTGATCCCATGTTTGTCACATAATTCCTTGAAGTCACTTGACATAAACTCTCCTCCTCGGTCTGATCTTACTACCTTTAACCTCTTTCATGTTTGAGTCTCAGTTAAAGCCTTGAATATTTTAAACTTCTCAAATGCTTCATCTTTTTCTTTGAGAAAGGCAGCCCAAGTAAGTCTGGAGTAATCATCAATAATCAACATTAAGTAGTTTTCTTTCCCTGTGCCTTCCTGTCTTGATGGTCCACATAAATCCATATGAACTAGTTGGAGTGGTTTCTCTGTTAAAACTTTTGGACTTAAATTGTGTCCTGTTTAGCTTTCCTACTTGACAGAGTTTACACATTGAATCTTGGGGCTTTGATATTCTCGGAAGATCTTTTACTGCCTCGAGATTTCTAAGTTTTATTAAGTGGTCAAAGTTTATATGTCCAAGTCTCCTATGCCATAACCATCTTTCATCATGTTTGCTTAGATGACATTCGTCTCTATTTTATTTCAGCACATATACATTATTTTATGTCCTTATGCCTTTGGCCACCACTTGACCTGAGTTTACAGACTTTATCTTGCAGTCCTTGGACATGAACACCACTTCACATCATTTGTCACACATTTGATTTACACTAAGCAGATTATGTTTTAGCCCATCTACAAGTACAACATCTTGGGCTTTTCCTTTTCCATTACTTAAACTCACCATCCTTTTACCCTTTATTTTACCTGGAGCATCATTTCCAAAGGTTACATTTCCTGATTTTATTTCACTTAGAGATAGAAACTTACTTTTGTCTCCCATCATATGTTTGGAGCATCCACTATCTATATACCAAGGGTTCATTTTTCTTTGGGCTGACAACACTAATCCACACTTGTCACTTTCTTTCGTCTTCCAAAACTTGACATTTTCAGCAGGGGAATTCAAATCTGGTTCATAGTTCTTTAATCGACAGTCAACATATTTATGTCCATAGTTATGATAGATGTAGCATTCAATCTCATTGTTCAATAGGTCAAAATTATTGTTGTAGCGTTGTCTACTCATTGACTGCTGATTATTTATTGACCTCCTTAGTTGCATGTCCCTAGACTTAATTTGGCAATTTGCAATCTGTGAAGGTTTGTTATTTGGTTGCATCATTCTCTGTTGTGGCAAGTATTTATTCCTTTGAAATCTTAATTGCTCATTTCTAAGTCTTAAGGAACAATTTACAGCTTTGCGACCAAAGTTAGAGTAGTAGAAACAATAGCCATAGAAAAATTCTTTGTAGCTGGAAAATGGTTGTCTTCTTTGAGAAAATCGATTTCTTCCATGCTGATAATGTCCTTCAGCAGGGAGTGCACTATTTATTTGTTCTACAGATTCAGTCCTGGCACCTTTTTTCTTACTCGTCCTGGGTGGATGATTGTCTTCCTTTGTTTCTACATGTTTGTTGTTATCATTGGTTGTACATTTGACAAACTTGATGGATTCTTCGTCTCTTGGCTTGCCACTACTTGATCCCTCTTCATAACCCTAACCAATTTTTAGCTTTGGATTCCTTTGTTGATTCAAAATGGTGGCTAATCCTTCTGAGGCTTTGATACTTGACAGATTCTGATTATACAAGGCTTGAAACTTCTCCATCTCTTTCCTAGTTTTCACTACTTCTTGTTCTAATGCTTCACATATTGCCTTCTTTTCTGATAACTATCGTTTCATAATATCTTCAATTTTCTTTGCCTCTTCTAATTCTACTTTTAGTAGGACAAGGTCTTCATCAGGTTCTTTACTATCTTTCTTGAACTGTATCACCAATTGTCTTTGCTTTATGTTCTTGATTCTTAGTCTATCAATGTCTTCCAGTGTACTGATCAGTTCTCCTTCCATGTCAACCACAACTTCTTCTTTATTAACATCACTCCCTATGTTGTTATTATCATAGTACTCTTTGGCCATAAGTATGAAGTCATTTAGTTTATCTTCAATAGATGAATCATTGTCTTCATCATCTGAAGGATCATCATCATTGTTTATGCAAAGACTTGTCTTCTTAAAGTTATTCTCTTTAAATAATTTTTTTTTGTTTGTACTTCTCCTCATCATCACATGTCTGATCCTTTACTTTGTGGGGACATTTATTTGCAAAATGACCTATCCTACCACATTTGAAGCATTTGAAAGGCAGTTTACCTTTATATTTTCTTGATCCCTTCTTCAGTCTTTTCACAAATTTTGCTTCAATTTCATCAGGCTCAGAATCCTCATTCTTGTCTACCTTAAATGATGCTTCTCTGGAGGTGGGTTTATCTTTAACTATTCTCATTTCATATGCAGTCAATGTTCCTATAAGTTGATCAAACTCCAAGGTTTTTAGATCATTTAGTTCTTCTATAGCAGAGACCTTCGGATTGAACCTATCTGGGAGAAATCTCAAGATTTTCTGAACTAAAGAAGGTTCCTCAATTGTTTCACCAAATGCTTTCATTGCATTTACCATTTCTTCTACTCTCAGAAAGTATTTTCCAACAGTTTCATCTTCTTTCATCTTTAGCTGTTCAAACTGCATTATGTAGGTTTGAAGCTTGGCATCCTTTACCTTCTCATTACCTTCATAACTGTTAATGAGTTTGTCCCACATTTCCTTGGCAGTTCCTAGATGCATAAATTTTACGAATTCTGCTTCTACAAGCCCACTCAAGATAGAATTCATAGCCTTAGCATTGAAGCTAAATTTTAGTTTGTCATCCTTATTAGCTAGTACAACTAGCTTTACATAACCAATATCTACCACATCCCAAACATCTGCACCTAAAGCCATTATGTAGGTTCTCATTCTAACTTTCCAGAAGGCAAAGTTTGTTCCATTGAACAGAGGGGCCTTATTGGTTGAATTTTCTTCATGGCTTGACATGTTTAAGCTCTAAGATCTACCTTTAGGTAAAAGGGGCCAGCTCTGATACCAATTGTTGGACAACCAAGAGGGGGGGTGAATCAGTTGTTTACCGAGCTTGAACAATTATACTTATTTTTAATTCTTTACAAAGCACTCAATGACAATCACAATGATGCATGGCAATAAGTAATAGCATATTCAACATCAGTCACCAGGGATGATTTTAAGGATGGAAATTTATTTTAAAATATATAAACCTTGGTGAATCTTATTAATCCTTCATATGGAAACTATAAATGTTTGGCGATATTTTTGTAAAAATATTCAAATTTCTAAGGATTTTATATAGTATTTATAAAATTTTGGCGATTTTTACAGTAAAATAATTTTATCCTATAGAATTTGGGTGAATCATTTTTAAAATAGAAAATCTTGTTTTTTGAAAAACAATGGAAAATTAGCCCATGAGCGAAATTTAGCCCCTAAAATCATCCATGATTCAGTCACACATATGAGATACACAGAGACAGATTTTCTTGAGGAAACTCATACAGGGTAAAAACCTCTTCTTCTTTATATGATAAGTAATATTTGCATTCTTTACATTATCATACATGTGAGCACCAACTCATAATGAGGCTGCAACCTATATTTTGCAAGCTGCTACTTGCTGAGAGCACCAACTCTCTGTTTTCTCTAGCACCTACTAGAAGGAAGCACCAACTAGAAGCAAGCTACAACTCCTTGTGTTCAAGCACTCCCTTGAACTTCTGAGGAAACCAGTACTCCCTAGCACCTCCCTAGCACTCAGGTTTATGAATATGAATTATTGAAACTTATTACAGTGATATAGTGTTCAACAATAGCTTACCAATCTCATCACTATTCTGCAAGATTTCACTGCTCTATCTTCCTCACTGTCTTCCTGCACACATCCATTTCACTTTTCTGTTCTTCTACCTCTTGTGATTCTTGTGCCATTCCCATTCAATGCACCTTTTGTCTTCTATCCATTTCAGTTGTTGCACTCCCCTTAATTCTTCACACATGCATTACTCCATCTCAGCAGCAACAACAACAATCTCTTCTTTCTTCTACCTTCTTATAGTCTCTATACACATTCTACTGTCTATGTGCAATTCTTCTGCATCCTCTTCATGTCGAGTGCTCTGCCTATTCATCATAGCAACTCTTTAGCTTATCTGGCTATTAAACCCATGCGTCTAGCATCACTGGGTGTTACCCTGAGATTCCTTAGCCTCTCTGGCAGATGAGACTCATCGTCTTCTTTGGGACAGTCGAGATTTACCTCTATGTTGTAGTCACAGGCTTCAATGCTCTTCCAGTTGGAAATCACCTCTATGGCTAGTCATCATTCCACTGGAAGGTTCCTTTAGACTCTTCCGCTCCTCTGGCAGTTACACATAATTCTTTTCCACACCTCTGGTAAAAACCATCAGTAGTTTACTTGTAGTTACAGTGCGAGCCTTGAAATAGAGCCCATCTATGCTAGCTCCTTCCTCTTACATGACCACCGGCAGTGACCACCAACTACATAGACATTTCATCATTGCGACATTTCATCATTTGGAAATTCGGCATTTGTGTGAACAAGTGTCTCGACATGCCCAGTCACGATCTCTGAAACTCTGAAAAGGAGCTTGTTTGCACTAACTCCTCCCCCCATATTCTGCCGATGTGACCACAGGCAGTGACCATCAGTTAGTTCGAAACTACATTTTTCAATTTCACATTTTGGGGATTCTCCAGTCAGTCCCTTGAATCCTCCAACTCTTGATCCCTGAAATGGGGTTTAGCACGGACTAGCTCCTTCCTCGATATGACCATGGCCAAGACCAAGCACTTATCCATAAAGTGCTTTTCGCGATTTCTCATTTTGGCACATCGGCGTTCCTGTGGTGAAGTGTTCTTGACACCTCTAAGTTCCGGTATCCAAAATTCCAAAAGGGAGTTGGATCAACAGTTCGGTACTCTACCGTTTCTAATTTCGGCCAATCGCATTTCACAATTTCGAGACTGTTATACGCCAAAATTACTCAGTTGGGTAAATGTCGCATGTTCCTCTCAATTGTCGTAAGTGTCGCATCTTCCTTACAACTTTCGCAAGTGTCACAAGTTGGTCACAAGTGTCGCAAACGATGTTTGAGCATACTTCCATGCCGACGGCACTAAGGAGACACTTAGAACACCTCATGTGCTTGATTTGAAGAAGGAGAACTGGTTTACTGAAGTCAAATAACTCTTAACACCTAAAGAGAGCTCTGAAACAAAGGTTTTGAGGGGGAGCTCTCCCCTATATCAGCTTTAGGAGTGCTGGCGCTCCCCTATAAGGATTCAAGGAGCATTATAAGGCTTCCCTGCCCCCTCTGAAGGAGCGCTGCTCATCTTGAGAGCGCTGGCACTACCCTAAAGCTTACCAAGGAGCACTACAGCACTCTGATGCCCCTTCCAAGGGAGCGCTGCCTAATCTGAGGCAGTAGTTGGCACGTTGAGGAGAATAAGGGAAGGATCTTTCGAGATTAGTAGGTAGTTGTATTCTGATTCTTGGTTTCATCAAGAGATCCCTGATCTAAGGAGGAAGTTCCCAACTTGTTCTAAAGATAACTCAATAGGTTAAGCTCCTCTTAACCTATATAAACAGGCTCTATGGTGGTGGAAAGAGGGAAGAATTGCTAGTATGAAACCTATGATCTTGGAGGAAACACATAGTCAGCCAGAAGAGAGTGATCAGTGAAGCTGTTTTCATCCAAGTTGTGGAGATTTCAGGCAAGGGTTAGATGAAGAGGACTTGACGAAGCTGTCGCATTCGCGTCTACGATTGTAAGTACTGCAGTCGTTATTCTCATCAATATGACACGCTTGGCCTGTTTCTTTCTAGTTTGTGTCTAATGTTACATGAACTTATCATTAATTGATAGATCTGTTTTCAAGCTAATATCAATAGAGTAGGAATTGGTCATATCTTGTTTGTCCGTAGAACTCAGCGAGGAGCAAAGGATAGGAGTGCAACCCGGAGCATGCAGGGACAAACGTCGATAAAAGAGGTACTTCTGTCATCCTTCCTTCTCATGTGTTAGTTTATATAGATTTGGAAGGAAGTCAGTGTCCACATTAAGCATTTTTTGTCTAGAGTTAGGGTCAAGCTCTTAGAGGTGATCTACCTGTCCGCAGGGAGATTTTCCTACAACAGAAACTAGGGACTCCACTGGGGAGATAGCCTCAAATCGAAATTTCTTATTTTGATTTCTCCTCATTGACCTTGTTCTACCCCTTGATAATTTCAGACCTGGTTCACTCCTCTTTTGATTGGTTTCATGAGCTGATTGGCTCCCTACCCCCATCATACTCAGCCTAATTGTCGAGATTGAATTGCAATTTTTGGAATTTTCGACATTTTTGGGAGTTTTTGAACCTAGCGCCCCTGTCCCTGTGTTAACATAGTGCCAACGCTCCCTAATAGCCTCGCACAGAGTGCTATAATGCTCCTTGCCTTTGGCAACAAATTGCCAGACCTCCTTTGGCCAATAAACCTTCCAGAATTGTTTTTCTGGGTTTTGCCTCTGTGTCTCTCCTGCTGGGTGACCCTATGAGCCAATGCTTCTTCCCTTCCATCCTTGACATCTATCTTTTTGAAGAACGAACATCTTACTATTTGGATTTTGTAGCCTTATTCACTATTATTATTGAGTTTTTCTATTGATTGGAGTCTGAAACCCATGCATTGTCTTTCTCTCTGTTTAACTGAGTAAAAACCCTGGTGAAGGTCATCAAAGGCCTACAAATCTCTTCATCTTGATTTTAGTCAAGATCATTGTTCTTCAAATTTTTCTTTTGGGTGTGAAGTTTTTTTTCTCTTTGATTGTTTCTTTTCTTTCACTTTTCATTTTGATGCAACGAAAGGGTGTATTGTTTGTATGACTTTTGCTTGTGCTAGTTTGATTTTCATTCATACAAGACGATAATTAGCAAGACAAGCATTGCATTGAATTGATCATTATTCATATGCAAACAATAAAAAGAATCTTCATGATTGATTGTGCATGTTAGAAGGCATCTCAAAAGTTTTAGCATCACATCAGGATTTGATTGGAGAAAACTTGTTTGAGGACACTCCTTATTAGTGCTTGTTAGTGAAAAGAACTCTCTCTCTCTCCCTTAGATAGATGTTCATCGAAAAGAAATGAATGCTTATCATTTTTGATGCATTTTTGGGACTGAGTCATAATTCCATTCGTTTCACTTCCATGCACCCATTTTTGAGTAAAGAACAGCTATAAAAATCAACACTAATTAAAAATTATCTAGAACATTCTCTTTTCTAGGATCCTCCACCAACAGTAGATTAGGCTTAGTACTTTGGATTAGGCTGTGAGCATAACTCTCCAAATTTTCTGAAACAAACAGTAGCATCCTGAGTTAGGGAGAGTCAAATCCAATCATCGTATAAGTCTTCCTGGGATCCCCCTCTAACACAGGGGTTACGCATGAGGTCACATTTGGGTAAGCTACGGGGACTAACCCTCCGTGGTTTAACTGATTGTGGTGGTCAGATCGTATTATGGGGGTCACTTTGAGGTGAATCCACAATTACTGTGTCGAATCCTTTTAGTTGATTTCGGGCTCGATACCCTGCCTGTATGTTCGGATTCGACTGTCGACTGTTCCCGCCCAGGGGCTGACTATGAATTGGTAACCTTAGTGGCCATAATATTTAGGGCCTTACATAAGGTGACGGTGATGGTAAGTCTCACTATACCTAGAGCAGCCATTGGTCAAACTCACTCGGGCTCCTTGGAGGGTAAATCCACAATTACTGCGTGGAAGCTTGCACCAAGGCGTAAGTCTGTTAAGTAGGTCGCCATTGTAACTGTTCCACCCTATCCCCGCCCCTTCTTGACTTGATCACACGACATTGGATTTCATCACCAACTAGTACGGTCATCGAGAGAAGGTCCTGTTTGCTTGGTTGTGATTCTTAGATTCTATTAGTGTGTGTTGTTTCTTTTACTTAGTGGACCTTTGGTCAAGTCTGTGTTAATGGCATCAAATCCTGGGAGTACCAATGGAGGAACCCCTTCTTCTGGGGAACCTTATACCTTTCCTTCATTTGGAAACTTTGGTCCTCCATATGTTGCCACACTGAGTCTTCCATGACTCACTATTGGATTACCAGTTTGGTTGTTCCCCACTTCGGTGATCCCAAATCCTCCCAATGTTTCAGTTGCACCTAATACTTTGGATGTCAATACACCACCCACACATCAACCTCACGTCAAATTTTCACCTTCTTCGCCCATCAAGTCTCCTTCCATTTCTCCTTCTTCGCCTAGTGAAATCTCTAAAGCAAGTAGCTAGGTTGATCAGAAGAAGAAGAAACGGAAAGAGAAGAAGAAGAAGAACCCGAAAAGGACCAAGGCCCCAACAACATCAGATGTTGGCTTTAAGAAACCTATTACTGTTAATGGTACTGGGAGTGTTGATGAGGTCGACAAGATTAAAAGGAAGAATCCAAAACCCAAATTCCCTTGCAGCCTTTGTAAGGGTGACCATTTTCTGAGGGATTGCCCCAGTCTTACCCAGGTCTTAGAAATGTGGTCCTCCACGTCATCGGCCTCTGTCAGTCATGTCGATGATACCCCGTCAACTAGTGATGTTCAGGTTGGTAAGAAGAAGAAAACTACCAATTTCCCTTGCATGTTATGTAAAGGTAATCATTACTCTCACCTTTGTCCTCCCATGGACGAGGCTTCTTCTCTTTTGGAAAAACTTCAACTTCCAAAAGGTTATCGTAAGCTTTCCTCTGACCCATCATTGGTTGAGGGAATGGTCAATCCGGTTCCATCCCCAGTTAGTCTGGTTGATTAGGTGGTCAATCTATTTTCCTCCTTGATTGAACCACGAACCCAAGTAGTTGATCCAGTTCCATCATCGATCAGCCCCGCTCTTCATCAAAAGAGTGACACCAAAGTGGTCGATCAGTTTTCATCCTTAGTCAATCCCACTCTCCTGTTAGAGAGTGACACCAAAGCGGTTGATCCGTTTCCACCCGCCGACCCTGTTCTTCCCTCAGAGAATGAAACTCAAGTGGTCAATTTGGTTTCTCCATCGATCGATCCCATTCCTCCATTGAGGAATGCCAAAGTGATTGATCCAGTCCCTTCCTCGATCAGTCCCACTCTTCCTCCGAAGAGTGCTAAAGTGGTCTATCCAAGTCCACCATTGGTTGGTTCGATCCAATCATCAGTTGAACCGAGATTAAACCCGATACTACCCATGTTTTTCTTGTTAATACAGACTCTACCATGCCTGGGGGCATTCCTCCTCCTCCTGTGGAACCCCCTCCAAGTAATGAGGCCATCCTTTTTTATTGGGGTGCACTAACTGGACCTCGTCTTCCCTCTCACATTCCTTTCCAGATTACAGTACAGGTTCATGGTCGGGACATTCCTCAAACGCTGATAGATGAAGGTGTGTCCATTAGTATTTTGTCTTATGTTTCTTGGTACGCTTTGGGTTGTCCGCAACTTGCACCGGTTACACAGAATCTGTTAGCTTTTAACAGAAGAACTAGTCAACCTTTAGGGATCCTTCCTCAGTTTCCTATAACTTTGGGAGGGAAAACTGTCTTTATTGATGTCATGGTAGTCCAAGACCCCTTGGATTTCTCTTTAATCCTTGGGAGGGATTATGTCTATGCTATGAAAGCTCTTGTATCCACTCTTTTCCATGTGATATCTTTCCCTCATGATGGAAGAATTGTGACTATTGATCAATTTCATTCATCGACCCCGACTGGGTTATCTCCCTAAGTGGTTCTTATATGTAGATAGTATCACCCCCACCACATGTAAATTATGTGGCATTGTCTCCCATGACCTCAACTTCCAATGATTGGGATCAGGTAGTTGACATGGTGATCTCTTCGGTAGGATTATTGGAGCCTGATCTCCTCCCTCCTATCACGACCCTAGACATGTGTTCCTTCCAGAGTGATTCTCTTCCATCCGACGAAGATCTCTTGGAAGCCATGACTGATTTTTGTCCCTTGACATGGTACCCTTCCAGAGCATTATCCTCCTGGAAGCCATGATCAAGAAGCAGTCACGAGCATAGTTTCTCTTCTCTGTGGCAAGCTCGTTAAAAAATGAAATAGAGGCCACTAGCTTTCATGCTGGGGGAATAACGAGCATAGTTTCTCTTCTCTGTGGCAAGCTCATTAAAAAATGAAACAGAGGCCTTGAGCATAGTTTTTTTCTCTGTAGCAAGCTCATTAAAAAATGAAACAACAATCTGGGGATCGAACCCGGAACCTTGAGCATAGTTCTTTTCTTGTGTCAAGCTTGTTAAAAAATGAAACAATCACTTCTCCCTTCAAGTTGAGTCTTTCGCTAGATCTCGTATATGTCGAGTCGAGTCTTTCGTTAGGTCTCATTTTTGAACCTTCATTTCATCCACCAGTATCCTTTTTCTCCATCTAGCACAGAAATTGGTGACAACCTCAAAGTCGGTGAATGAATTGAAGCTTGGGGGGCATGTCTCCAGCCTTTGATGATCATTCTGGAGTCAAGTCACCAGCTTTCAAGCTGGGGGCATATCGAGCTTAGTCTTTGTACTTTCTCATGCTCGTAAATACATGAGAATGCTACAGGGTAATCTTTTATCTCTTCTTTGGACCCGTACAGATACACGAACACACGAAAAAGGAACCCCCCTGGACTCTCCTTTAAACCCTTTTCAGACTCTCTAAATATGAAAAGATTGTCGAGTGACCTTGCTTCCTTTCACACTCGTTAAAAGGTCAGAAAGGGTGTCTTTAGAGCGATAGTTTAACCCTTGTTTGGTCTCGTTGGACTACTATACGAAAACAGAACTGAGAGAGTTCTCTTTTAAGTGTTTTTCCAAACTCTATAACCTCGAAAAACCTTTGAGTTTTCTATCTTTGGACTCGTTAAAGAACACATCGAAAGACCCACATGGGACCGAACCCTTACGTCTTCCAGTTCGTTAAACAAAGGAAGAGGAACTTACCGAAGGTGAGTTATATTGAGAATGTGTTATCCTCCTCGAGATCATTAAACCAAAAATAGGTACTCATCTATCTGGATGGGGGAAAAATTGAAAGGAGCAAGCCAAGCAGTCTCTTGAGAACATCATCTAGCACTTCTTAGAGTCACCCTTGAACACGGCACTTTGTCATTTGCACATATCATAATCCGCTGAACCTCTGCACTGAGCCAATCCTTTGAGTTCCTTTCGCTCCTTTGGGTCACCCGACGCAAGTCACGATACCCACTGCATAGTTTTGGTCCATGTCATGTTCTGCTATTGTGCCTCAGTGTTCAAGGGAAGTATCCACCTCGAGAGTCATCCATCCCAAATATATTGCCTCAAAACCTGTGTCCGTCCATGTACGTTTGATCTGCCAATTACATCTCCATGTCTGTTTCATGTCGTTGATGGGGGATACATCAAGGCCCTCCCTCAACGAGTCTATTCCTGTCGACTTCGACACATCATCCGGGAATCAGACTTAGAAACTAGTTAGTACTTTGGGACCTGCATGCCTCAATGGCAGGCCTCCTCACATTTGACAATGGGTTTACATCATTGACCCCTGATCGAATGATTTCACGGATGTTCAAGATCATCTCATCTATTCACATTCATTGGAATGTACTAGGGTACCTTGGGAATCATTGACATTAATGGTGATCTCCCTCGCACTTGTTAATGGTTCACACCATTGACCGGTAATCAAGTGGTTTCTGCCATGTTTGACATCGGGACATCTATTCACATGGTTATATTCGTACCATATTGGGATTGGTAAGAAGACCCTGGGTTGAGCGATCACTTTGATATATGCTTTGCCTAGGCTGTGAAGGAATTTCTGTTGGACAAAGAACACATACACTATAACATAGATCCACTTTGTATTGGTCGTGGCTATGTTTGTCATCTCGTAGATCCACTGTGTATTCTTCATGGCTACGATCGGTCCAAGTCATCAGAGTATAGATCCACATTGTATCTTCAGTGGCTATACCTTTTTATCAATACAATTATGGATCCGCAGTGTATTTTATGGCGGCCATATCTTGCAAAGTCTTGATTACCCAAGTATAGGTATGCCTACCTTGGGTTTTGAAATATGTCATGATATTTGTTGGATGTTTGTGTGCAGCTTCTGTCAGGTTCTCTGAGTCTATACCCTTGCTTGGACGTCTACAAAGTATTTCAGTTATCAGTTGGCATCTTCTAACTTCATACTTTGGGGGGCAATCTGTTATACACAAAAATTACTTAGTTGGGTAAATGTCACATGTTCCTCTCAATTGTCGTAAGTGTCACATCTTCCTTACAACTTTCACAAGTTGGTCACAAGTGGCACAAATGATGTTTGAGCATACTGCCATGACGACGACACTGAGGAGACACTTAGAACACCTCATGTGCTTGATTTGAAGAAGGAGAACTAGTTTACTGAAGTCAAATAACTCTTAACACCTGAAGAGAGCTCTGAAACAAAGGTTTTGAGGGGGAGCGCTCCCCTATATCAGATTTAGGAGTGATAGCGCTCCCCTATAAGGCTTCAAGGAGCATTATAATGCTCCCCTACCCCCTCTGAAGGAGCACTGCTCATCTTAAGAGCACCGGCACTACCCTAAAGCTTACCAAGGAGTGCTACAATGCTCTGATGCCCCTTCTAAGGGAGCGCTGCCTAATCTGAGGCAGTAGTTGGCCCATTTAGGAGAATAAGGGGAGGATCTTTCGAGATTAGGAGGTAGTTGTATTCGAATTCTTGGTTTCATCAAGAGATCCCTGATCTAAGGAGGGAGTTCCCAACTTGTTCTAAAGATAACTCAAGAGGTTAAGCTCCTCTTAACCTATATAAACAGGCTCTATGATGGTGGAAAGAGGGAAGAACTGCTAGTATGGAACCTATGATCTTGGAAGAAACACACAGTCAGCCAGAAGAGAGTGATCAGTGAAGTTGTTGTCATCCAAGTTGTGGAGCTTTCAGGCAAGGGTTAGATGAAGAGGACTTGACGAAGCTATCACATTCGCATCTACGATTGTAAGTACTGCTGTCGTTATTCTCATCAATATGACACTCTTGGCCTGTTTATTTCTAGTTTGTGTCTAATGTTACATGAACTTATCATTAATTGATAGATCTATTTTCAAGCTAATATCAATAGAGTAGGAAGTGGTCGTACCTTGTTTGTCCGCAAAACTCAACGAGGAGCAAAGGATTGGAGCGCACCTCGGAGTGTGCAGGGACAAACGTCGATAAAAGAGGTACTTCTGTCATCCTTCCTTCTCATGTGTTAGTTTAGATAGATTTGAAAGGAAGTCAGTGTCCACGTTAAGCATTTTCTGTCTATAGTTAGGGTTAAGCTCTTAGAGGCGATCTACCTGTCCACAGGGAGATTTTCTTACAACAGAAATTGGCGACTCCACAGGGGACATAGCCTCAAATAGAAATTTCTTATTTTGATTTCTCCTCATTGACCTTGTTCTACCCCTTGATCATTTCAGACCTAGTTCACTCCTCTTTTGATTGGTTTCATGAGCTGATTGGCTCCCTACCCCATCATACTCAGCATAATTGTTGAAATTGAATTGCAATTTTTGGAATTTTCGACATTTTTGGGAGTTTTTGAACCTGGCGCCCTTGTCCCTGTGTTAACAAAGCACCAACCCTCTCTAATATCCTTGCACAGAGTGCTATAACACTCCTTGCCTTTGGCACCAGAGCGCTAGACCTCCTTTGGCCAATAAACCTTCCAGAATTTCTTTTTCTGGGTTTTGCCTCTGTGTCTCTCATACTGGGTGACCCTATGAGCCAATGCTTCTTCCCTTCCAGCCTTGACATCTGTCTTCTTGAAGAACGAACATCTTACTATCTGGATTTTGTAGCCTTCTTCACTATTGTTATTGAGTTTTTCTGTTGATTGGAGTTTGAAACCCATGCATTGTCTTTCTCTCTGTTTAACTGAGTAAAAACCCTGGTGAAGGTCATCAAAGGCCTACAGATCTCTTCATCTTGATTTTAGTCAAGATCATTGTTCTTCAACTTTTTCTTTTGGGTGTGAAGTTTGTTTTCTCTTTGATTGCTTCTTTTCTTTCACTTTTCTTTTTTATGCAACAAAAGGGTGTATTGTTTGTATGACTTTTGCTTGTGCTAGCTTGATTTTCATTCATACAAGATGATAATTAGCAAGACGAGCATTGTGTTGAATTGATCATTATTCATATGCAAACAATAAAAAGAATCTTCATGATTGATTGTGCATGTTAGAAGGCATCTCAAAAGTTTTAGCATCACATCAGGATTTGATTGAAAAAAACTTGTTTGAGGACACTCCTTATTAGTGCTTGTTAGTGAAAAGAACTCTCTCTCTCTCCCTTAGATAGATGTTCATCGAAAAGAAATGAATGCTTATCATTTTTTATGCATTTTTGAGTCTGATTCATAATTCCATTCGTTTCACTTCCATGCACCCCTTTTTGAGTAAAGAACAACTATTAAAATCAACGCTAATTAAAAATTATTTAGAACTTTTTCTTTTCTAGGATCCTCCACCAATAGTAGATTAGGCTTAGTACTTTGGATTAGGCTGTGAGCATAACTCTCCAAAGTTTTCGAAACAAACAGTAGCATCCTGAGTTAGGGAGAGTCAAATCCAATCATAGTATAAGTTTGCCTGGGATCCCCCTCTAACACAAGGGTTACGCACAGGGTTGCATTCGGGTAATCTACGGGGACTAACCCTTCGTGGTTTAATTGATTGTGGTGGTCAGATCGTATTATGGGGGTCACTTTGAGGTAAATCCACAATTACTGTGTGGAATCCTTTTAGTTGATTTCGGGCTCGATACCCTGCCCGTACATTTGGATCGGACTCTCGATTGTTCCTACCCAGGGGCTAACTGTGAATTGGTAACCTTAGTGGCCATAATATTTAGGGCCTTACACAAGGTGACGGTGACGGGAAGTCTCACTGTACCTGGAGCAAACATTGGTCAAACTCACTCGGGCTCCTTGGAGGGTAAATCCACAATTACTGCGTGGAAGCTTGCACCAAGGTGTAAGTCTGTTAAGAAGGTCGCCATTGTAACTATTCCACCCTATCCCCTCCCCTTCTTGACTTGATCACGCGATGTTGGATTTCATCACCAACTAGTACAGTCATCAAGAGAAGGTCCTGTTTTCTTGGTTGTGATTCTTAGACTCTATTAGCATGTGTTGTTTCTTTTACTTAGTGGACCTTAGGTCGAGTCAGCGTTAATGGCATCGAATCCTAGGAGTACCAATGGAAGAACCCCTTCTTCTGGGGAACCTTATACCTTTCCCTCATTTGGAAACTTTGGTCCTCCATATGTTTCCACACTGAGTCTTCCAGGAATCACTATTGGATTACCAGCTTGGTTGATCCCCACTCCAGTGATCCCAAATCCTCCCAATGTTTCAGTTGCACCTAATACTTTGGATGTCAATACACCACCCACACATCAACCTCGCGTCAAATTTTTTCCTTCTTCGCCCATCAAGTCTCCTTCCATTTCTCCTTCTTCGCCTAGTGAAAGCTCTAAAGCAAGTAGCCAGGTTGATTAGAAGAAGAAGAAACGGAAAGAGAAGAAGAAGAAGAAACCGAAAAGGACCAAGGCCCCAACAACATCAGATGTTGACTCTAAGAAACCAGTTACCATTAATGGTACTGGGAGTGTTGATGAGGTCAACAAGATTAAAAGGAAGAATCTAAAACCCAAATTCCCTTGCAGCCTTTGTAAGGGTGACCATTTTCTGAGGGATTGCCCTGGTCTTACCCAGGTCTTAGAAATGTGGTCCTCCATGTCATTGGCCTCTATCAGTAATGTCGATGATACCCCGTCAACTAGTGATGTTCAGGTTGGTAAGAAGAAGAAAATTGCCAAGCTCCCTTGCATGTTATGTAAAGGTAATCATTACTCTCACATTTGTCCTCACATGGATGAGGCTTCTTCTCTTTTGGAGAAACTTCAACTTCCAAAAGGTTATCGTAAGCTTTCCTCCAACCCATCATTGGTTGATGGACTGGTCAATCTGGTTCCATCCCTGGTTAGTCCGGTTGATCAGGTGGTCAATCTAGTTTCCTCCTCGATTGAACCACGAACCCAAGTAGGTGATCCAGTTCCGTCATCAATCAACCTCGCTCTTCATCAAAAGAGTGACACCAAAGTGGTCGATCTGTTTTCATCCCTGGTCGATCCCACTCTCCTGTTAGAGAGTGACACCAAAGCGGTCGATCCGTTTCCACCTGTCGACCCCGTTCTTCCCTCGGAGAATGAAACTCAAGTGGTCGATTCAGTTTCGCCATCGGTCGATCCCATTCCTCCATTGAGGAATGACAAAGTGACTGATCCAGTCCCTTCCTCGATCAGTCCCACTCTTCCTCCGAAGAGTGCTAAAGTGGTCTATCCAAGTCCACCATTGGTTGGTCTGATCCAATCATCGGTTGAACCTACTCCCCTTCTAGAGAGTAAACCCGATACTGCCCATGTTTTTCTTGTTAATACAGACTCTACCATGCCTGGGGACATTCCTCCTCCTCCTCCTGTGGAACCCCCTCCAAGTAATGAGGCCATCCTTTTTGATTGGGGTGCACTAACTGGACCTCCTCTTCCCTCTCACGTTCCTTTCCATATTACAGTACAGGTTCGTGGTCGGGACATTCCTCAAATGCTTATAGATGAAGGTGCGTCCGTTAGTATTTTGTCTTCTGTTGGTTGGTTTAGCGGCTCCGTTGGCCGATCTAAGTCTTAAGAAAGTGCCAAACAAAAACTAAAGAAAATAACTATAATGAAAAACACTTGCTGAAAACTATATACAAATCTAAAATATACTTACAGTTTGCTAACTGATATTTATAAAATAGTTCTACTTATTATATGTACAATGTATCCAAAATATTATATCTCTAATATATGTATAACATTTACAAAATGCAAATTTTAATCTAAATCCTGCGAAAATCGAATATGAATTGATTTTTTTAACAACAACAAAACTATCATTCAGTCTTTTTGATTTATTTTTTATAATGTTTATACACCAGAAATGAAATAACAAACTATCTAATTGAAAAAATAAAGATAACAAATAGTAAAAATGTGTTTAGATTACAGGAAAATCCTATATTAATTAAACTAATAAAATAAAACGAGCAAACTAACCTGTAATCGCATCTCCTATTTGTCCGGTGTATAGTATCCCATTTTGTTGTTTGATGAGGTAAACTGCAACAAATATTACAAATGCTCCTCGTAAACGTGAAGCAGTATTGAATGCGAATGACGGAACATATAAGAGATGTAGTAACAACAATTTTATAATTTCACAAATGGTCACATTGAGATAAACCCTGCTGTGAAAATTCGTGTATAAATGTTCAATGCATAAAGAAGATGAATCTTCTAATCTCAAATTTGAACAAGATAATTACTGTATGTTATATACGGGATATAAAACATGGATATCATATAAATTCTATCACACCAATCTGTAATAAACCATGATATCTAAAGTAGTCACAATTTAATTACAAATCGAAATGACCATAACTTGAATAAATACACGATATATCGAAGCTAAAGCTGTGCAAATATCATCTTATATTCAAGTCTGTCAATCATAAATCCATAGTTTTTTGCTCCTAGGCAGGGATGGTCTTCAGTTTATAAAACAACATATTTATATAGGTTACAGGATCAAAACATTTCCTGTTGATAACATCTTATTTGTTCCAAAAAATGTGGGGGATGCAACCTCCCAGATTCTACTTGATACCAAAAACTAACAGCGTATTCTAAAACAACATAAAGATAGCATGCTGAAAGATGCCAACAATGATTCAAATCCTTTAGAAATCATAGGTTCCTGAAAATACATAAGAAAAAAAGATTTCAGATGCATTTTCAGTTATTAAAACAAGTAATTCGAATTTTTCCAACTAGCTACAGAATCTCACGATTCTGTAGCTAGTTATAATTATAACTAGAATCATATTCTATTGAATCAATCAAAACAGACTAGAGGTAATTTGTGCAAACAAATCATGTATTCTAATTTGAAAAAAACAAAATCATCCTAAACTTATTTTTAAAAAATCATACCTCAAATTAATTGATTCGACATAATCAAGCAATCTTTGTATTTACTATTGCAGTCTCTGCTTCCACGTTCTTAAAAACAACAGACCCTGTGGTTTTTTGTCATTTGTCTTTGGTTTGAGCTACGAATTGAAGTCTTCTATTCTCCTTCGTTAGCAAATTCACCTGGTCTTCCAAGGATTTAAGCCGAGACTGAAGTAAAGGCACGTCTTTGTAATACCTATCGATCCATGATCAACATTCATTACATTGAGACTAAATAGATTGTGTATTAGCAGTGATAGTATTAACAGGTGGGGAATTTTCCATTTGACCTATAGGTTCATTACTAAGTTTGATTACAGGGAAATCAGGATTGTCTTTTAGACACGATGGAAGGTTTGTAACATAATCACAGGGTTTATCAGAGCAAAGTCCATATGAATATGGATATTCTTCAGCTAGGAATCTTTCAATTTCCGAATCAGAATCCTCTCTTAACACAATTTCATTTTGGTCTGCATAGGGCTTAGTTTTATTTCGGGCACATCGTGAAAACCAACGAGTGGCCCTTTTACTCTTATAATTGATATCAACATTGTCTTTACACTTTTTCTTATGGATTTTTTAACAGCCTTAACACCACCCTTGGGATACGAATCTAGTAGAGTGTCGGGTTGGGTAGTGTCAGGATAGGTCAAGGGTTCCACATTAGAAATAGGATCACAGGGAAAGAGCGAAGGAGGAGAGATGGTAGGCTTGACGAGGGTTTCTGTGACAACAGGCTTGTCAACTTGTCCCAACTTACTACTAACAAAACCATTTCGTAACAGAAAAGCATCCCAACAATCATCGTTTAATTTCAATTGATGTATAATAATAATCTTGATCAAACAATTGTGGACTAGGCTAGAATCAGACTTTCACCTTTTAAAACCCTTTTCCATTTTGTATATACTTCGAAGGAGAAAATAGGGCATGTTCAGGGGGAAATCAATAAAAATCATGAGCAATCACAAGTGATACAAGAAAACCAACCCATATCTCCCCTCATAGGTAACGAACTATTTCACAATAGCTAATAGCTCATGCCATCTAGGTTTTAAAGCTGAGACAGGCATACCTCGGTCGCAGTTGGTAATCCTCCTTGAGTTGAACAACAATGACCAGGGAACCTCTTCAACCTTTGAGTTTTTGAACCACTTTTGTCCCACATCTGGTAGACCGGTGGCTTGGCTAATAAAATCTTCATTTAACTCAATCTGGACATCTCCTATTTTTTCTCTGCAACCATCGAACATCAACACAAATTCTTGAGCAACTCTTAAATTAAAACCCTCGAACTTTTCAACGAACACACGCCAACCATTCCTTTCTAAGTCATCTCTGGCATTGTCAAATGATAACAATGTCTGGACATCGTTGGGCTCAATCCTCACCACAAGAGCCATGGCTAATAGCAAGGAATAGACATGGGATTCAGAGGTAGGGTTTGATAGAATAAACACAGAGCCATCACCCCAAGTTTCCTCAATGCAATGCAAAGACAGCTCGAAATGGTAGGCAGAAGTGTTAATTACCATGCGTGTGAGAGAAGTCGTGTAGATCAAGGCCATGCAAAAGAATAATATCATGCTGTACTTGGAATGACACCTCGGCGTAATGGTACGCACAATGATCATAACAGTTGAAAACAATAGTATGCATATCCACGATTTGATCACAAAATTAATATATCAAATAAACAATTGAATCAATAAAGATTTTATAATTCAAAACCCCATTAACATTAGTCGAATGCTAAATGAGTGGAGGTTTTATACTCATGTAACCAAGGCGTGTTCAATACCAAAGGGTTATAACCATGAAAACAACCATGTTCATAGCGAAATACGACAATTCGACAATAGACCAAATGAACATTAACCCTTTAATGAAATCAAGTATGAATTCTAGTTGTGAGTTTTCATGCTTCCAGTCATGAAAACAAAAATTGAAAAGCAGGTACGTAGAAAGCGACGAGTAACAAGTGTCATTTAATGAGAAAGGTTGTGACGAGTAATGAGAGTTTAAAGACCCTGTGTAGGCAGCTTGTAAAAATAGAGATTATATTATTGCTGCCAACAATGGTGACACACTGGTAAAAGCAGTTATCTCTGCCAAATGAACGAGTCCAGATTAGGATAATTAGAAAAAACTTCAAATTGAAAACAACTAAGAAACTATTTGAACATCATTATCAGTTATAAAACATTCCAATTTCAGATTACTGTTGTTTTAAAAGACGAAAACTGATGACAATCTTGACAAAAGAGAGTCACGATGTTAAGGTTAAAATCTTCAATACTTTTGACAAAGCCGCTGCTGCTAGCAGGTGTCTATAGCCTCAACAGGGATGCCATTTAACCCACTCTGATATCTGTATCCTACCAAGAAGTTCCAGATTAGAACGAAGGACATTTAAGGTCAAAAGATTCCATATCTGAGAATTTTCATATACCTGACATTGCTTCGCTGCCAGCGGGCCTGTTCAGTACCCCAACGAAGTTATCTTGGCATCATGCATGCATTTACCCACTACCAGCATACTTGTTCAGTATCATGGTGGGTTTACAAGCACTTCCCACAGCTCTCTGAAGTTTTATTTAGTTTTAAAGATATTTAATAGAGCTGGGTGACGCTGAAAATCCTGATTTTTGGACATATTTTAGTAAATTATAGACATTGAGGAAATTTTTTTAATTGTCCTTCATTAAGATCTAGAGATAGTTTGTTAATAAACCAACTTTCAAGGATAGGGATACATCTTTGAGTTTTTCTCTTAAGGAACAGGGATAGCGTAAGAAGAATTTTTTTATGGATGATCGTGAATAGCTTCCGTTACAGATTGAAATCAAGAAACACTTTTCAAACAACAAGCTTTCTTTAACATGGCTGTAACCTTCAGAAAAATATCATAATTGATGTTTAAACAACCTTCAGTAGTCATTTTAGAGGGGAAATTTTTCTGTTCTCTTAGTCTGAAATAGTTTATGGTGCAGGTATGTGCGTCAAAAATAAAAAACTAGTAAGCATAAGAGAAAAATCAAAACAAACCAGCAAAGAAAAACAAAAAGCAAGAATAACAAAAATATTTACACAGTGTACATGGGAGTGTCATCAGGCGAAATACCTTTTTAGAACTTGGCCATTCACCGGATAGGTGTCTAGTTGTCCCTCTAAATTTTGTAATCTGAAGGAGCTGGGACCCAATTTTTTAGCAATTAAGAATGGTCCTAGACACAAGTTCCGAAACTTTGTATGCTCTCCTTTTCCGTCATGTGGTTTGTCCCATTTTAGGACAAGGTCACCTACCTCAAAATTTCTGTTAGAGGCAGAATTGGAATCAAACCATCTTTTAACAATGAGTTGATGTTGATCTAATTTTCGTTTTTCTTGAGCCCACACTTCTTCTAATTTTATCAAAGCGTTAATTCGATTCTCCAAAGGGTGACAGTCCTCTTCTTGTATTTTCTGCGACAGCTGCAGAGAGGGAAGGAGGATATACGGTGGCAGAATTGCCTCTCTACCGTAAACGAGAAAGAAAGGTGAGTTACCCAAAATAGTTTTTGGAGTCACTATATCAACCCAGATTGCGTTTAATAATGTGTTATGCCAATTTTTATGGTTTTCAGAGACCGTTCTCTTGATAATTTTGATCATATTTTTATTAGTCGATTCTGCCAATCCATTACCTTGGGAGTAATAGCTGGCAGAATACTTTAATTTAATTCCCTTTTCTAGAGTGAAATCACTCATCTCAAGAGACAAAAAATAGGAAACATTATCAAATACCAGGTAGTCAGGGATACCAAAACGAGTAATAATATTCGAATTCAAAAAAGATATTACCTGGCTGGTATTTACATCTTTTAATGGGGCAGCTTCGGACCACCTGGTGAAGTAATCCGTGGCTGTTATGATAAAATTATGCTACTATGAGGATGGCGGATTGATCGGGCCTATAATATCAAGACCCCACTGCTGAAAAGGGGAGTCTATTGAAACTAGTTGCAGAGGGAAGGTTGGTTTCTGTATCTGTCCGGATGCTTTTTGACAAATTACACACTTGTGACACAAAGCATGAGCATGTTTAAAAAGTGTGAGCTAGTAGTAACCTACCCTTAATACTTTATGGGCAGTGTCATCTCCACCAAAATTCCCACCAGCTTCTCTTGAGTGCAATTTGAATAAGACCTTTTCTGCTTCATCTTCCTCAAGACAGCGCATTAGTACTCCATCAAAATTTTGACGAAACAGAATACCATTAATCAGTTGAAAGGAAGCAGATTTTAATCTTAGTGATATTCTTTTTGTGGGGTTCAGGTGACGGGGGGTTGACCCATGTTCAAGACAAAATTGTATATCATCATACCAGGGACTAACAAGGTTTTGTGCACAGTAGATAAGATTTTGATAGTGCTGTCCTGGAGCTAAGATATCATTTTCCTCTTGTTGTCCTGCAGCTGAGTCAACGAATAACTTGCATAACCCTTGACCTCTTACTATTTGTGCTGGGGTGATTTCTATGTCATACTTTTGCAAGGATGTGACCCAGCTTTCCCTTTTTTCATCTAGTTCTTTTTGTACTAACAGATTTCTGACAGCCGGGTAAGGGACAATGATTTTCGTCCTAGATTTCAAAAGATAAGATCGAAAGTGCTTTACTTCTTTAAAAAAAACATAGGCTTGCTGATCTACTGCTGGGTAATTAAGTTCTACCCCTTTGAAGGCTTAGCTCATAAAGGCAATTGGGACTTTATTGTTTTCAAATTTCTTTTGAGTTAGGACAGCAGCGTAAGAGTGTTCAGAAGCGAATGTGTAGAGAGTGAAGTCTTGTGAAAAGTCGAGACTCATTAGAGAATGAGTGTCTATTATGGCCTTTTTTATTGAATTAAAAGCCTGGTTTTCTAAAGGTCCCCAATGGTATTATACATCCTCTTTTATTAGGTTTTGTAATGGTCTCACCATTTCTGAAAAGCTAGGGACAAATTTCCTAACAAAGTTTATCTGACCTAGGAAAGATTGCATAGACTTTTTTGACGAGGGAGGGGGGAGTTTCAAAATGACTTGAGTTCTTTCAGGGTTGATAATCATCTCTTCTCTTGATACAATAAATCCTAAGAGTTTACCTTGTTCTACTGTGAATATAGATTTTTTAGGATTCAGAGAAATGTCGTACTTATGGCATCGTTGTAGAACGGATCTTAAATGAACTACATGATCTTCTTTGTTTTTTGAGAATACAGTAACGTCATCTAGGTAAACTACGACAGGTTTATTTATTAAGCCTCGGAAAGCGATGTCCATCTCTCTCTGGAAAGTGGCACCAACATTTATGAGTCCAAAGAGAATCTTTCTATAAGCGTAGGTGCCCCATGGAGTGCGGAAGGTGGTTCTAAGTTGCTTTGGAGGGGACATCAGGACTCGGTTATACCCTGAAAAACCATCCAATAAGGATAATATTTCAGAACCAGATACCTATTGAAGGATCTATTCCATGGGTGGGACAGGGTAGTTGTCTTTATCAGATGCTCGATTAAGATTTTGGAAATCGACACATAGTCGGATTTCATCGCTCTTCTTCCGGACAGGGACAAGATTAGAGAGCCATTGTGTGTGCCTAATTGGGAAGATTATCTTAGCGTTCATTCCTTCTTGACAGTTGGTTCAAGTTTTGGGTGCATTTTCCTTAACTTTTGTTGAAAAGGTTGGGTTTGGGGTTTCATCAGAATAACGTGTTGTATGATGTTAGGATCAAAGGTTTTTAGGTCGTCGTACGTCCAAGAAAAAACATCTTTGAATTCCTTAAAGAATTTAATAAAAATTGTTTTTTCTTGTTCATAACATCCCACCCTTAAATTAACGCATTGTGGGTTGTGTTTAGTTCCCAAGTTTACTTTTTCATGCGTTAAAGATGAACTATTTGTTTTATAGTTCACTGATTTTTTGAACTTGTCGTGAAGATCATAATTTTTTTTTTAATTTAACTACAGATTTCGGGATAGAATTTACCATGTCTGATGAAGATTCAGGAGATCTTGGATCTGGTATTATCGTAAAGTCACGAAGATTTTCGTCATGAGTACCTTCGTCGATTACTGCGCCCTGGAAATTTTCTTCCATATGTAGGAAACTTATAATTTGTTGATCGTCATCGAAGACTCTCCAATTCATAATGTTGTCGGGGATGGATGGTCTGAACAACAGTTCGACGGAGAATGCATTCAGAGATAAGCCTTCTGTAGGGAAAAGTTTCGAAGTTACGTTAGCTAACAAATCAGCTTCCGAATTATTCAATCTAGGAATAGAATTTATGTTAAATGCAACAAACTTATTCATCAAATTCCATACCTCAGATTGGTAGCCGTTAAGGTGTAGGGATAAACACTGGATAGAATTTTTTACCTGTCTAACCACGATTTCCGAATCACCAAAGACAGTCAAATTTTGAACGTTCATATATAATGCTTTCCTGAGGCCTTGTAGTAATGCCTCATATTCTGTTGTGTTGTTTGTACATTCGAACTCTAACTTGCATGCAATTAGGGTCTTGTTACCTACTGGATCAATAATCATGCAGCCTGCACCAACTCCTTCCTTGGATTTTGACCTGTCAAAGTAAAGAGACCATATTTGATTGCTGTCGTTTGCATATGACCACTGGGCAGAAGCTGCTGGCTGCATATATGTCAAAATTTCAGACTGTTGTTCCGGGTTAGTGATAGTGGAAGTTTCAACCATGAAATTGCCGAAAAAGGTATTCATTCCTTGTATTTCGGGTGAATCAGCAGAAGGTGTGAATGGTTCAATGGGATCATTTAAATCTGTCACTGTGAACTTTAGGTAACTTTCACGATTTACCTTGATCCTGTTGGGCTTTCCATTCTCGGGTAGCCACAAGTGAGACCAATCCGTTGCAAAATAGTCGTGTAGCTATTTTGACCAGTCTCTGCTTAAAAACAAACCATAAAATTCTGGGATATCTACAACAATAATATCAATGACTTGATGAACTTTAGGGTTAGATGACAATCTTATAAGCACATTTCTCAATTCGCCTATAACTTTAACACTAGTTCGATCAAGCTGGATGATCTTCAAGGTGGATGGTTGAACTTCAGCATTAATCTTTTGACACACAGACCAAGGCATTACATTGGATGATGCTCCTGAATCTACCATACAGTTGTGCACGTTCCTATTGAAGATTTCAAAAGTTAACAAAAATGGAGGGACATTTCTACGAGTACTAATGGTGGAAGCTTGTTGCTTTTTACTCGCAGCCTCTAAAACTAAATTATCTATATTCATTACATTATTTATAGGAAGGTCTCTTTTCTCGTGAGAATCAGAAGTAGTTTTAGCAGAGGCCTTCTGAGGAAATTTCGGGTTGTTCTGAACACCTTTGTTACTGTTTGGATTGCCATTTTTGTTGTTCTCTACAATATTTTGTAGCATTTTTTGCAGAAGAAAAGGGAATTTTAATAATTCATAAACAGAAATACTAGCCCTAAGATTTTTTAGATCTTCAACCAAATCATAATCTAAGCTTGGGTTTACTGAATTATGTTTAGTCTCAATTGATTTAGACTGTTTTGGGGAAAAAGTCATAGTGATTTAAGAAGAATGTTTGTTTGTTGTCTTACTCCTAGTATTGTAAGGATGCATTGTTTCGAAATTAGCTTGAAAAATACTATCTGAAAAATGACCAAAAATGTTCGGAGAGGATTCATCTTCTTCTACTGTCTCTTGTTCAACTACTTCCTTAGGGATTTCAGGAGGTATCAAGTTATCCTGTGCTTCTAGAATCGTTTGAATAGTGAATTGCAGGCTTTCTAGATTTAGGCCTTCATTATTTGAATTAGGTCGATTGGTGGGAAAAGGATTCCTAAACAGGGGTTTGTAAGGCCCTTTGCTTGAAGAAGCTTCTTCAACCGTCCTTTTCAAATCTATAACTTGATTGAACAGTTTTTGAATGACTTTCTGTCAGTTTTCTAAATCTAACCTTTCAAGTTGGGCTTTGTTTTGGGAAGGTCTAGGGAGGATTTCAATTTTCTTTTTGGAAGATGAACTGGTCTCTATTTCATTGCTAGTAGTTTCTTTTAAGCTAAGGATTTATTTCTCGATCTGACTGGCCTCTTCGAAGGCCTCTAACAACGTGGCTTTCTTGGATCTCTTTACCCGAATGGATATGCTTTGATGTAAGGATTTCGTATAATATGCTATGATAAGATTCTTAGTGGGCATCAAATCCATAGGGATTTGGTTTTTTAGTGTCAAGAACCTTTGATTAAAGTCTTTGATCTTCTCTTTGGGGTTCATTCTTAAACTAGAAAGCTCCATGACTAGAAATTCTAGAGACTTGTCATCTCCGAACTTCTCAAGAAAACAAGATTCAAAATTCTCCCATGACATGATGGTGTGGGGTTGTTGGGAAAAGTACCAGGTAGAGGCATTGCCCTCAAAGGTGTAGGGAAACAATTTATAGACTACGTCTTTGTGCTTGACACTACGGATTCTAATGGATAACATAAACTTTTTGATGTGATCTTCGGCGATTTGTTTAGAGTCCGGGTCAAATTTAGGGAGCCATTTCTCTGGGTGTTTGGGTAAGGGATGCTGAGGCCCAGGTATGGCCACTAGATCTTGGTTGAGCCAAGGTCTGGCGGGATTGTTCTAGTTGGTCATAGGTGTGGGTGGTGTCAAAGGTTGGGATGAGGAACTGCCTTCATCAGATGACTCTTCTCCAGAAGAAGAAGGAGATGAAGGAGGTGGTGATGGTGGTATACCAGATCCTCCTGCTGCAGGAGTGAGGATTGGATCTGTAGGGTTTAAAGTAAGGTCAGTGCCTCCAAGTTGTTCTATGATATCAGAGAAGTCTAATGGTTGGTCCAAAGGTCGGTTTGGTTGTCTTAAATGGGTGAAGACATTGTGTGTTCTTATGAGAGATTGGCGAACAATCTCTTGTATGTCACCACCTGTAGGATTTGGAGTTACTGGTTCAACTGTGATCCGTAGATCGTTGTTTGATGTGGTTGATGTTTGAGGGAAAATGTTGTCATTTGAATGACTTCTAGTCACTATAGGTGAGCGGGTAGGTGGTGGAGGAGTCTTACGACCACCTCATGCCATTAATAATTTTCAGGCCCTCCTTCTAGCGCCATTTGTTGGCGGGAGAAATTGACTGCTCGTCAACTGGAGGAGTGAATCTGGTCTGGTGTTGTCTACTTAACCCAAGCCGTTTGGATTAATCCACTCTGATGGGTTTAGCGGCTCTGTTGGCTGATCTAAGTCCTAAGAAAGTGAAAAACAAAAAACTAAATAAAATAACTTTAATGAAAAACACTTGCTGAAAACTATATACAAATCTAAAATATACTTATAATTTGCTAACTGTTATTTATAAAATAGTTCTACTTATTATATGTACAATGTATCCAAAATATTATATCTCTAATATATGTATAACATTTATAGAATGCAAATTTTAATCTAAATCTTGCGAAAATTGAATATGAATTGATTTTTTTAACGACAGCAAAACTATCATTCAGTCTTTTTGATTTATTTTTAATAATGTTTGTACACCAGAAATGAAATAAGAAACTATCTAATTGAAAAAATAAAGATAAAAAATAGTAAAAATGTGTTTAGATTACAGGAAATTCCTATATTAATTAAATTAATAAAATAAAATGAGCAAACTAACCTGTAATCGCATCTCCTATTCGTCCGGTGTACAGTATCCCATTTGGTTGTTTGATTAGGTAAATCGCAACAAAACTTACAGATGCTCCTCGTAAAAACGAAGCAATATTGAATGCAAATGAAAGAACATATAAGATATGTAGTAACAACAATTTTATAATTTCACAAATGGTCACATTGAGATAAACCCTGCTGTGAAAATTCGTGTATAAATGTTCAATGCATAAAGAAGATGAATCTTCTAATCTCAAATTTGAACAAGATAATTACTGTATGTTATATACGGGATATAAAACATGGATATCATATAAA